>OX377622.1:138783840-138836440 GCA_947397865.1 Polietes domitor | reverse complement strand
TTTAAATGTGATTTTTTGATATTCGGCCTATATTTTTAATTTATTATTTAAATATTGAAAAAGCTCGAGGACATTTATATATAAAGAGTATATTTCTCTATAAATATGCAATCTTTATATGTGTGAAAATATTAAATCGCCCCTATATTTTTGTTAAACATTAACGGAAATATTGATACGTTTTTTGTCTCGGCCAGTTACTGTAGTCTTTCAAACAAAAATAAAATAACAGCGAATATATTTATTCAACCCAGAATTCAAGTTCAATGGAGCCCCGTTCGCAAAAAAAAATCCAAAAAATAAAAACTTAAACCACTTGTTGCTTTTATTTTATTTTTATTTTTTTTGTATCCACATTCTATCTTTTTGCCTATGAAAAAAAAAACACACAAACTTTCCATTTCATTTCCTCTGGCTGTTAACAATATATAAAAAATCACAATTTAAATCAACCCTTGCAAACAAAAAAAAACAAGAAAAACCTTGAATGAATGTCAACAAATTCGTGTTGTTTTTGCGGAAGGGGTACAATGGAGTTTGCAAAAACACGCATATTTCAAACGCATAGAAATGCATGCTTGGCATGGTGCATGTCTGGCTTCATGGGGTTGTTATCATGTGGAATGTCCCACGTGGTGGTGGTCTGCGTTTAAACAACACCCTTTGAAGGTTTGACGATATTTAAAAAGATGGGTTGGGTGTGAGGAATAAAGCGCATAAATCAGAGTATTTGAGCTGCAACAAATGGAAACTGGAACAGATTTAAATATAATGTAAAAAATAGGCACCAATTCTTAGGATTTCTCTCTGGAAAAAGAATAAGAATTTTTAAATAATATATGAATATAAATGAACTAATATAAATGTTTTTGAAAGGGCATTTAATTAGAAGTAAATTCTCCTTTTATTTTAATAAAGATATTTACAAATCAGCTGAACTATGCCAATCATAAGATTATTAATTATTTATATTAATAGTACGACACCAATCACATTTATAATTGTTTTAGAGTCTTACTAACACTATCACCATTTTACAAAAATCAAAGGTATATTATTGTCTATAAAAAATAAATAAATCTAATATAAATATATAAAATATATATTTTTTAAAAAATTGACAACTTTCTGTAAAACTAGAATAAATTTGCTTAATATCAAAAAATATATAATTGTATTTCATACCACAAATAATTTTTTTAATTACCTTGTGTCAAAAAAAGAATCGATTGACAAATCGGGGCTATATCCACACATGGAATGCACCGACTAACTTTCACAATGAGTCCTTCTAGTTGAAGTATAACGTGTTATGGTCAATTTTAAGAAATTCTCAGAAAATACGCGGTTTCTGGGGGAACGAAATTTGTATGAGAGCTATATGTAAATCTGAACCGATGTGACCCATTTTCAGCATAGATGGTCCTAGTTGAAATATAAGGTGTTTTACGAATTTTGAAGAAAATCTTTAAAATATGTGGTTTCTAAAGCGGCAAAAGTCAAATCGGGAGCGAGGTTTGCATGGGGCTATATCTAAATCTGAACCGATCTTACCCACTTTCAGCATAGGTGTTTCTATATAGTTGGATTATAAGATGTTGTGCCAAATTTAAAGAAACTCGGGTACAATATGGGGTTTCTACAGCGAAAATTTTCAAATCGGGAGCGACATTTGTATGGGGCTATATATAAATCTGAACCGATCTTACCCAATTTTTGCATAGTTGTTTCTAGTTGGATTATAAGATGTTGTGCCAAATTTAAAGAAACTCGGGTACAATATGTCGTTTCTACAGCGGCAAAAGTCAAATCGGGAGCGACATTTGTATGGGGGCTATATCTAAATCTGAACCGATCTTACCTAATTTCTGCATATGTGTTTCTAGTTGGATTATAAGATGTTGTGCTAAATTTAAAGAAAATCGAGTACAATATGGGGTTTCTAGAGCGGAAAATGTCAAATCGGGTGCGAGCTTTGTAAGGGGGCTATATCTAAATCTGAACCGATCTTGCCCAATTTTTGCATAGGTGTTTCTAGTTGCATTATAAGATGTTGTGCCAAATTTAAAGAAAATTGGATACAATATGTGGTTTCTAGAGCGGAAAATGTCAAATCGGGAGCGACATTTGTATGGGGCTATATCTAAATCTGAACCGATCCTACCACTTTCTGCATAGGTGTTTATAGTTGGATTATAAGATGTTGTGCCAAATTTAAAGAAACTCGGGTACAATATGGGGTTTCTACAGCGAAAATTTTCAAATCGGGAGCGACATTTGTATGGGGCTATATATAAATCTGAACCGATCTTACCCAATTTTTGCATAGTTGTTTCTAGTTGGATTATAAGATGTTGTGCCAAATTTAAAGAAACTCGGGTACAATATGTCGTTTCTACAGCGGCAAAAGTCAAATCGGGAGAGACATTTGTATGGGGGCTATATCTAAATCTGAACCGATCTTACCTAATTTCTGCATATGTGTTTCTAGTTGGATTATAAGATGTTGTGCTAAATTTAAAGAAAATCGAGTACAATATGGGGTTTCTAGAGCGGAAAATGTCAAATCGGGTGCGAGCTTTGTAAGGGGGCTATATCTAAATCTGAACCGATCTTGCCCAATTTTTGCATAGGTGTTTCTAGTTGCATTATAAGATGTTGTGCCAAATTTAAAGAAAATTGGATACAATATGTGGTTTCTAGAGCGGAAAATGTCAAATCGGGAGCGACATTTGTATGGGGCTATATCTAAATCTGAACCGATCCTACCACTTTCTGCATAGGTGTTTATAGTTGGCTTATAAGATGTTGTGCCAAGTTTAAAGAAAATCGGGTACAATATGTGGTTTCTAGAGCGGAAAATGTCAAATCGGGAACGACATTTGTATGGGGGCTATATCTAAATCTGAACCGATCTTACCCAATTTTTGCATTGTTGTTTCTAGTTGGATTATAAGATATTGTGCCAAATTTAAAGAAACTCGGGTACAATATGTCGTTTCTACAGGGAAAATTTTCAAATCGGGAGCGACGTTTGTATGGGGGCTATATCTAAATCTGAACCGATCTTACTCAATTTTTGCATATGTGTTTCTAGTTGGATTAAAAGATGTTGTGCCAAATTTAAAGAAAATCGGGTACAATAAGTGGTTTCTTGAGCAGAAAATGTCAAATCGGGAGCTACATTTGTATGGGGGCTATATCTAAATCTGATCCGATTTGCCTCAAATTAAATAGCGTTCGTCCTTGATCCACAAAACTTATTTGTGTCAATTTTTGTTAAGATCGGATTATAATTGCGACCTGTAATTTGATTACAACAATAGATGGACAGACGGACAGACAGACGGACAGACAGTAATTCTAAGTCGATCGGTATACTTAACAATGGGTCTATCTCGCTTCCTTTTGGGTGTTATAAACAAATGCACAAAGACATAATACTCTCGTGGAGTGTATAAAAATAGATGGTATTGTGGTAGGACAATATCCCAGTTCGAATCAAATGTTGATTATAGAAATAAAACACAGGAACATTTTGTTAACATTTTTTTTTGAAAATATATTTTTTTCAGAAAATATTTTTTTTGACATTTTTTTTTTCGAAAAATATTTTTCTTTTAAAATTTTTTCGAATTTTTTTTTTTGCAAATTTTTTCGAAAAATATTTTTTTACAATTTTTTTTGGAAAAATATTTTTTTTAATTTTTTTCGAAAAATATTTTTTTTCCAAAATTTTTTTTTGTTTGGTCGGTCCTTTATTCCCCAAATGAGGGTACGAAGGTCCTTCAAAAAAGTGAGACGTTAGTAAAAATTAAAAAATATATGTTTTGATTTTATGAATCAAATATTTTTTATTCACTAACGATCACACTATGCAACGGAAAATATTCCTAAATTCTAAGGCAGGATTTGTTTACTAAAGAAAGTACGATAACATAATATAAATATTCAAAATGTGGTCAATCTGTTTTCTGATACTCAAATACCCTCATAAATGGCGAGCGACAGAGTAACACATCCACATGCAACAGGTCTTACTTTCCAAGTGTTGGATAAAAAGAAACTCGAACACAAGGCATCACAACAAATCGTACCTTTTCCATATCTAGACACCCACCCACCGTCTACGTGGCACCAAAACGACACAAGCAAGCAAGTTGCTGACTCAAAAAGGTTCAATGAAAAAGGCGGTAGTCCTTGACCTTTTACATTTGACCCACATTGGGAGAAAACAACAAACGTTTGGCTCATGTGTGCCGCCGACATCTTTGTTGCTCATGTTGGCTTTCGAAAGAAGAAATGTTTAAATTTTGCTAACTTTGGCTAACAAACAAAGCAGAAGGAGTAGCAACGGCAAAGGCAACAGCAGTAGTAGCATCGCAACATCAACAACATACCCAATGTCAGGCGATGTCCTTGGCTATGGTGGAGCACAAAAAATAAGCACTCCAAAAAACAAACCCAGTTGTCTGCTGAATATCCTTTTTTTGTGCTCGTCTACATATCCCCAAGTAGAAAATCTTATGTCTGTAAGGATGTGTGACCGTATAAACGTCTGTAGCCCGACGTCTGGCTGTGGTGGCTATATATGTCTGTCTGTCCGTCTGGCTGTATTGGCTACTCACTGTGTGTATGTGTGTGCGTACGTGTGTATGTCTTGTCTAAACCATTTCTAACACAAATACCAAAAATATAACACATACAACAACGACCAACAAAGCTGCCAGGATATGCAACACAAAAAAAGAAAACGTAGCCGGAGTGAAAGGAGAACAAAACACAGAAAAAAGAACCCAACCGAACCGAACAGAACAGTAGAGAAGAGACTGGAAAAGGAAAATATTTCACACTCTACTCAGGCAAGAAACGTTACTTGTCCTTGTGGCCCAACACCCCAGCAGCCAAGTCAGGCAACGGCAGTCAGCCAGTCAACCCAAGGACTGGAGAATCTTTACCAAAAACGAAAAAACACAAAAACCAAAACAAACCAACCAATTCTAGCTATTGGTGTGTGTTATATGTGTATGCGTGTATGTGTTACAGTGTGTTATCCTGTACCAAGGATGCAGACATATGAACACAAACATACGAAAAGTGAAAATCCTTAACATGCTAAAGTCGTGTTAAGGCTCCTTCATTTTTTGCTGTCATCCGTCAGTTCGTCCTTCCGTCCGTTTACTCCGTATACTCGTCACTCGTCTTTGGTGTTTTCAGGACGAATTGTTGTGTGAGTTTGTTTCCTTTTCTTATTGTCCTTTTAGTCAATTTTCAACAACATCAACATGTGGTTGCTTGTTGGCAAAAAGATTCCTTATCACTTGGGGACAGATGGTTCCTGTTTAGGTTGGCATAACACTTATTTTTTTTTTTATCGGCTGGCGATTGAGCGATGTCCTGTTTTGTGGAGATTTCTTCAAGGAAACCTTTTTCATACTGTCTCCTTTAATCTCGTAGATGGAGGATAAATTATTTTGAATAAATGATTCCCATTCACTTTGAGCTTTCTTCTTTATCAGATGAGAAGATTTGGTTTTGATTGGGTTCATCCACGACTCCTCAGGACGTGGCCTTCTCAGGGAAGAGCTTCAAATCAAATATCCTTTAAAAGAGTAAACTATGCATCTGACCTAACAAATTATCGAAAATTGAGGCTGGATCAGAATCCATTAACATCAACAAATTAATGGATAGACTTTATACCCCCCCCCAAAGTATAGGGTGAACCATTTAAAATTTGAAGTTAGAATCTGCTTTAAAAAAATTACTGATTATTTTTTCTAATTTCTGGTTTTAGGTTGAATATTTTTATTTTTATTTTTATTTTTATTTTTATTTTTATTTTTATTTTTATTTTTATTTTTATTTTTATTTTTATTTTTATTTTTATTTTTATTTTTATTTTTATTTTTATTTTTATTTTTATTTTTATTTTTATTTTTATTTTTATTTTTATTTTTATTTTTATTTTTATTTTTATTTTTATTTTTATTTTTATTTTTATTTTTATTTTTATTTTTATTTTTATTTTTATTTTTATTTTTATTTTTATTTTTATTTTTATTTTTATTTTTATTTTTATTTTTATTTTTATTTTTATTTTTATTTTTATTTTTATTTTTATTTTTATTTTTATTTTTATTTTTATTTTTATTTTTATTTTTATTTTTATTTTTATTTTTATTTTTATTTTTATTTTTATTTTTATTTTTATTTTTATTTTTATTTTTATTTTTATTTTTATTTTTATTTTTATTTTTATTTTTATTTTTATTTTTATTTTTATTTTTATTTTTATTTTTATTTTTATTTTTATTTTTATTTTTATTTTTATTTTTATTTTTATTTTTATTTTTATTTTTATTTTTATTTTTATTTTTATTTTTATTTTTATTTTTATTTTTATTTTTATTTTTATTTTTATTTTTATTTTTATTTTTATTTTTATTTTTATTTTTATTTTTATTTTTATTTTTATTTTTATTTTTATTTTTATTTTTATTTTTATTTTTATTTTTATTTTTATTTTTATTTTTATTTTTATTTTTATTTTTATTTTTATTTTTATTTTTATTTTTATTTTTATTTTTATTTTTATTTTTATTTTTATTTTTATTTTTATTTTTATTTTTATTTTTATTTTTATTTTTATTTTTATTTTTATTTTTATTTTTATTTTTATTTTTATTTTTATTTTTATTTTTATTTTTATTTTTATTTTTATTTTTATTTTTATTTTTATTTTTATTTTTATTTTTATTTTTATTTTTATTTTTATTTTTATTTTTATTTTTATTTTTATTTTTATTTTTATTTTTATTTTTATTTTTATTTTTATTTTTATTTTTATTTTTATTTTTATTTTTATTTTTATTTTTATTTTTATTTTTATTTTTATTTTTATTTTTATTTTTATTTTTATTTTTATTTTTATTTTTATTTTTATTTTTATTTTTATTTTTATTTTTATTTTTATTTTTATTTTTATTTTTATTTTTATTTTTATTTTTATTTTTATTTTTATTTTTATTTTTATTTTTATTTTTATTTTTATTTTTATTTTTATTTTTATTTTTATTTTTATTTTTATTTTTATTTTTATTTTTATTTTTATTTTTATTTTTATTTTTATTTTTATTTTTATTTTTATTTTTATTTTTATTTTTATTTTTATTTTTATTTTTATTTTTATTTTTATTTTTATTTTTATTTTTATTTTTATTTTTATTTTTATTTTTATTTTTATTTTTATTTTTATTTTTATTTTTATTTTTATTTTTATTTTTATTTTTATTTTTATTTTTATTTTTATTTTTATTTTTATTTTTATTTTTATTTTTATTTTTATTTTTATTTTTATTTTTATTTTTATTTTTATTTTTATTTTTATTTTTATTTTTATTTTTATTTTTATTTTTATTTTTATTTTTATTTTTATTTTTATTTTTATTTTTATTTTTATTTTTATTTTTATTTTTATTTTTATTTTTATTTTTATTTTTATTTTTATTTTTATTTTTATTTTTATTTTTATTTTTATTTTTATTTTTATTTTTATTTTTATTTTTATTTTTATTTTTATTTTTATTTTTATTTTTATTTTTATTTTTATTTTTATTTTTATTTTTATTTTTATTTTTATTTTTATTTTTATTTTTATTTTTATTTTTATTTTTATTTTTATTTTTATTTTTATTTTGTAGCCCTTATAATTATCTTTAATATAATATATCACGAAATATGATCGTACATAGCCTATCAAAATTATAATGTTTTTAGCGGTCTATATATCTAAACCCTTTAAAAATTTCAATGCGGAAAATGAGTTTTTTTGCTATCGCTTAGTCTTAATTATGTAATTTGAGTGTGAGTTTATGTTCCAACTTTAACAAAAATAAATTTTAAGCCGCATAAATCAATAATTCCCTGCCATGGTATCACCACGACAATAACCAAAACCAACGCGAAAACCACCAACTGACGAAGTGGCACAACACCTTGATCCATATCAGAGGCAGTTAATAACCGGGAATCAGGGCCAATATGTTGATGTTGCATGAAAAACACTGGCGGCCATACAGACTCACGCGCTTTACGCGTAAACCACTGCGATTCATCAAACCACAGGACGATGGAGGGAAAACTCCAATATGTTGCAATAAAAATGCAGAAAACTGCAATAATATTTTGTCCGTACACATACATACATACACACTCACCAACCCACACGCACTTTGTCTGTGGCAGTGTCCTTGTAGTCCTTTCTCACGCATCGCATTGAGCGTGGGCGATCATCGTTGGCATTTCACGGTATGACTGCGTGGTCGACTGGTTCAACCCGCAACTCAAGGTCATATTGTATGTAATAGTTTCATTTACGCATTTACATTTTACATCCCTTGAACCTACCTTCCCACCACGCCCTGACCAAAATTCCATAGACTTGCTGACATTGTTGTGTCACACGGAGTGTTAACGTGCCTTGTTGCATATTTGTTGACTTTCGTGGGTGCGTTATGTTGCGTTCGTTGCACGTACATTAACATCCAGTATATGTTTGCATTCAAAAAGGGTAAATTGACGCATTTGCTCCATCACTGCTGAAAAAGTCAACAAGGACAATTGCCCGAACATAAATATATGTGTGCGTTTCAATTTCACGAGTATCAAACAGGGGGTCCTTGTCTCCTGGGAGATGGGGATTTCCCCCCTAAAGAGTTTAACAGACAATAAGATACGCCTTCACGCATGATTTTATGTTTGCGCATAAAAGGAGGGGAGAAAGACCGACGTTTCGGGTTATTAAGCGATGTTCAGTCTATGGATATTGGTTACACTGTGCAAATAAAAAAATTGACGAAGGGTCATGTGTAACATTTTCTGATGTATTTTTCCTTTCTAAACTCAAAAACGTTATAAAAAAAAATTATAATATTTTTTTTTTAATTTTGTACCAAAATTCCAATTTTCGCCGAAGGTACCTTAAAAATTTGCACTCTCATTTTGGAACTAAAAAACCGATAACACTAAATTAAAGGTACTCATGATGGCTACATATATTGTGAATTACACTTTCACATAGAAACAGTAGTTTAGGTAGAGTCTTCAAAAATTTAGAAAAACAACTAATTTTTTCGAAAAAAAAATATTTTTGTTGACACGAAAAAAATCGTAAAAAATAGAAAAAAGTCGGAAAAAATTATTTTGTTTTATTTTTAATAGCTAACACTCTGAGGCAAAAATCAGCCTTTTTGTGTAAGAAATCTATTGATAACTGTAGAAGATATTATTGTCTTTGTAGACGGAAAAGATTTTTTTTAAAAATCTTAATTTTTTAATTTTAATATAAATAGCGCGAAGAGTTCCACTACAAATTATCTAAAATAGTATATTGTATATACATATATGTATATTGTACAAGCTGACATCTTGAGGAAGAAATCGAGGGATTTTTAACGAAAATCTATAATGGGACCAATATTTACAAAATGAGAGTACAAATATTAAAGGAGAAGTTTAGTTAGTCTATGGGTTTTGGTTACACTATGCAACAGCAATTTTGTCGAAAGTCATGTATAACATTTCCTGATGTATTTTGGTATTCTAAACTCGAAAACGATATTAAAAATTTGTTATGGTATTTTTTTCATTTTTACTAAAATTGAAATTTTCGGCGAAGGCACCTTAAATATATGTACTCTCATTTTGGAAACATAAATCCAATAACAGTAGTTTATATGTTAAATTAAAGATACTTATGATGGCTATAGATATTATGAATTACGCATTGACTTAGAAAAAGTGGATTAGAGTCTTCAAAAATTTAGAAAAAAAAATATATTTTTTTTCGAAAAAAAATCTGTTTTTGTCACGAAAAAAAATTTATAAAAAATAGAAAAAATGTCGGAAAAACATATTTTGTTTTTATTTTTAAGAAAAAATAATTAATAATTAGAAAAAATAATAATTTAGAAAAAATATGTTTTTTTTTTTTGAAAAAAAAACTATTTTTTTGTCACGAAAAAAAAATTATAAAAAATAGAAAAAGTGTCGGAAAAACATATTTTGTTATTATATTTAAGAGCTAATACTCTGACGCAAAAATCAATGTATTTATGTAAAAAAGCTATGCATAAATGGAGAAGTTATGACATATTTTGTTTTTATTTTTAAGAAAAAATAATTAGTTAGTAGAAAAAAAAAATAATAATTTAGAAAAAAAATATGTTTTTTTTTTTCGAAAAAAAAATCTATTTTTTTGTCACGGAAAAAAAATTATAAAAAATAGAAAAAATGTCGGAAAAACATATTTTGTTTTGATTTTGAAGAGCTAATACTCTGACGCAAAAATCAATGTATTTATGTAAAAAAAACTATGGATAAATATAGAAGTTATGACTATCTTTGTAAACGCAAAAACGTTTTTTTAAATCATTTTTTTAATTTTTGTATAAATAGCGCGAAAAGCCATAATACAAATTATATATAAGAATACGTCCCATTTAAAATTTTAAATTTGAATCGGCTATAAAAAAGTGATGATTATTTTTGAAAATTTCTGGTTTTATTGGAAAGTTCGAACTTTGTCATTTAATAATGTAACAAAATATCATTAGTCATATGAATGATATTTTGTTTCATTCCATTTTCACCACGACTGGCTCGGCAGTACCTAATTCGATCGACCCAATTTTACAGTGCATGGTTCAATGATGCCGCCAGCCCAAAATGCACACCAAACAGTGACTGGTTGTGAATGCATTGGCTTCTCACTAGTCACGTGTTCGTTCTCTGAACCCCATATGCGGCAATTTTGCTGATTGACATAGCCACCTAGATGAAAATGATCTTCATGAAGGCTCGACTGAAAGTCGATCTCTTCTCGAAAATTTTCAACGTCAATTTCTTACAGTTTGAGTTAAAGATACCGAACTTTTGAAATAAGTTTTTAATATTTGTCTATTCTGTTCGAGCCTATAGCGTCCCATTTTGCAAATATCAAACATAAACCTGAAAATAAAAATGTAAGTAATCAGTAGTTCAAATTTAAAATATTAAATGGCCCACCCAATATATTGTACTAGCAGACATTTTAACAAAGAACACAAGGTATTTTTAAATATACTAGCGAGCTAATCCAAAATGAGAGTACAAATATTAAAGGTACCTACAAAAAAATTAATTTTATAAAAAAAATTGTGTTAATTTCTTTGAATCAGAACACCTCAATCTATGCACACCAAAAAAGTTTTTTTTTTTCGATTTTATAAGTTCACAAAAAAGGTAAAAATCTTAATTGAAAAGTCGCTGCGAAGCCACTGGAAAAATCTGTTGACGGGGTGGAAATCATGATAGTGGTAGTCTGCAGCCAAGTAATAAATGTCACCATGATATTTGTAAGTAAATTTGCATTATATTAAATATATATACAAAATGGTCTTGAGCCCAGTTCAAAACAAAAAATTAATTCGTTAACCTTTTTCCCCTGTTCAGGTCCATAGGTAGCAAACCGTTCAAAATTCAAGGAAACAATCAACTACAAAAATGTATCTAAGATCTCAATAAACAACTTTCTAGAACATATGTACTTCCTAGGCATGATTCTTAGCACCGCTTAGATAGGACAAATATATCTGTTAATGGTCAGTACGATTGCAGTGCGTATGAGTGATATTATCCTTAATCAACAGCACTTATACGCTACCTACACACACTACAGCCGATATGATTTGTTCGACGACATTTGCGATTTTGACCTTGAAGATGAAGTTTTTTGATTTTGTTTTTGTTCTTTATGACAAGAGCTACAACTTTGCCTCAGAGAGTAAATCAAAATTCCAAACGGTTTGCAAGATATGAGCCTGAGAAAATGATCACATTTTTGCAAAAATGACACCAAGGCCCCAAATCTTTGGGGCCAGTAAGTAAAGTGCATGACTTTGGGCAAAACTGGGAGGCACGGTTCTTTTTTTTTTGTGTTTTATCACGTAGTGGTGTCCATATTTGGTTATATTTCCATGACTTAAAAAATTACACACAGTGATATCGACCTGAGACCCAGTAAAGTATATATATTCTTGACCGTCATAAAATTCTAAGACGATCTAACCATGTTTGTCCGCCCGTCCGTCTATCCGTCTGTTGAAAGCACGCTAGCATCTTAACGAAAGGAGCTGGAAGGTCCAACATAAAATAAGGGATTTTTCGACATTTATACCAATCCCGAATCAATATGTCATGTCTGTTATAGAATTTCTTTCGCACCTTCACCACTTCCCTAGTTTTCACACTTAAAATTTTACATTTTAATTGTCATCCTCTGACAGCGAACCCGATAAATAATATTATTTGATTTGAAATGACAATCGATGCCGCCGCACATGAACCCAGTAGAGGAGAGGAGTACATCCTAAAATCTAAAACAAAAAATCATCTTCAATTGATTTGAATTTTAATTCGCATTCGAATTCATGCGCCGTGTATTGTTTTATCAATCGATTTGTGTACGACTGTCATGTGTTTGCATAAAAATCCAATTAATTTCAAAAAATTGCCAAGCTTTGTAGCACAGAGCAGAGAGCAACGAGTACCGAGCTCATAACTCATTATTGGTATGCAATTGCAATTGCAACTGCAATTTCGAATTCAAATTCAAATATCCAACATACATTTGCTGTTGGTAATAACTTCCTTTACACACGATTGCGTATTGATTAATAAATCGAAAAAAAGACGACGAATGCGAAGAAGAAGAGGAAGAAGAATTCTTGAAATTACAATAAGAATTTAATTTGCATTTTGTTGTGTTGTGTGGCGTGTGTTGCCTTGTGTGTTTTGTTATCAATACAATTTGCCAATTTTGCCAAGAAATGAAGTCAAATCCAAACAGCAACATATGTGGCACTTACACTGTGCCTGCTTGTGGCAGCAACCACTCACTAGAGCAGCAGCAGCCACACTAACATCAATAGCTATAATAGCTGTTGCAGCAACAACTGCAACGGCAGCATCAATATTATCATCATCTGACAAATGCATAATACGAGTACATGGCAAATGTGGCTGCGTTTAGTTTCTTCGTTTCGTTTTTTTTTGCGCTGAAGAGAAGAATACAAAAAAACACCATGTAAAAAAACGGAGGTTTGGGCGGATCGGCACAGTGTTGCGAAACATATTTCAATGGCAATGCCATTGTACTCTTAACTCTTGAATATAAATAACTTGCAGTGTCCGCTACTTCGCACGCGGAAAAGCCAGCTGTATCCATCTCTGTTTTTTGATGGTATTTATTCAATGTTCTTTTCGTGAATATAGATAAATATAAAATAGTAGTTTGGAAACCTACACAGCTTGTCGAATTGCACTATTTTAGCTGAACTCAATTCGTAAGTATAATTTTTATCATTTTCCAGTTTTGAACAAAAAATACAACCGCAGGGCCTTTTATATCCTTGATCTCATGTTTCTAGATGCAGTCGACCATTTTATAACTTTTGCACATTTTTCACAAATAGTACACACTTTGATCTCTATAAGTACCATGTGTTCTCGCTTCTCCCCTAAAATCATGTACTTTATTTGGCACCACGTTTAACCCTTTTCGTCGCGCATTCTCTTTATAAGTAAAAATATTGAAATATCCATTAATGTTCCGCGCTTATGTATTTAGACGACTTTTATCACTTTTTGCCCCGCGCACCTCTTCAAAATACAAATTTTGAAAAATACAATTTTACTACACAGCTACGTGGTCTGAGGAATTTACGTATCAAATTTCACGATTATAGCTGCAATACTTAAGTTGGTACCATTTTTATCCCGTTTTGTCCCGCTCACTCCTTTTAGATCACGCCTATACGTTGTCAGAGGAATTTACACACCAAATTTCACGGCTATAGCTGCAATACTTAATTTTGTAAATTTTTTTATCACTTTTTGTACCGCGCAGCCCTTAAAGTACAAATTTACAAAATGGTACCAATTTTATCCTTTTTGCCGCTGACCCCTGGAAAGTACAAAAATGCATTTATATTGCGCTTCTATGTGCTGAAAGGAATTTACATACCAAATTTCACGAATATTTTAGTTGGTACCATTTTTATCCCTTTTTGTCCCGCTCGTCCCCTAAAAGTACAAATTGCCTGTTGAAGATCGACCATATGATCGACATCAGCTGCTGCTGGCAGGTTGGAAATTGAACATATGATCGACATCACCTGATGTGCGTATGTCAATGCTGTAACATCCAAATACAGATGGCGTTAGCGGTTATTTTATGGCTGTCAAATCAGTAGTTTTTTGTGTACACCGAACACACTTGCTCCAAATAAAATATTAAAAAACCAAATTTGTGTTGTTTTAATAAATTGTCTCCCATAGACGTAGTCCTAGACCAACAGTGCCATCATCCTGGTGGAAATCTGTTCATTGCCAAAAGCCATGTTGCAAGGCTACGTTGTCAGAGAAATGTAAATACCGATTGTCACGAAAATAGCTGCAGTAAATTTGTATCCTTTTGTATCCCTTTTTGTCTCTTTCCTCCCTTAAAAGTACAAATTTCGAAAAATCTCTATCTTTAGCTCGTCTGCATGGTCAGTGCTAGAAACACACTAAATTCTATGTTTCTAGCCACCCTTTGTCCCATTTTACCACCTAAAAGTACGTATTTCGTAAAGCCCTTTCTTAGCCCATCGAACCGAATAACACCTTAAAATTAAGGAAATTATGAGGGCTACAAATATATCTTTCACGTAGAAACAGTGGTTTCGTTAAAGAAAATCGAAAAAAAACATGTTTTTTAATCGTTTTTCCTTTGTCGATTTATCGAGCTAAACTAAATTTTACACAAAAATAAAATTATATCGGAGAATGGCAAAGCATACCACAGCTTTTCATAAGTTAACGTTTTTAAAATTTTGAAATTAAAAAAAATAATAATTTGTCATTATACTTTGTCATTCCGTTTGTGACACCTTAAAATATTCATCGGAGACCCCATAAAGTATATTTATTCTTGATCGTCATAAAATTCTAAGACGATCTAGCCATGTCCGTTCGTCCGTCCGTCTGTTGAAAGCACGCTAGCATCTAAACGAAAGGATTTAGAACGTTCAAATTTTCCATAAATGCGTCTTATAGTCGTAGATCGGTTGGGATTGAAACGGGGCGAAATCGGTCCAAAGGGAAAAATTTTTCCCTCACAAGAACTAAAAATATCCATAATAATCCCTAATATTTTAGCGTATTTAAGCATGTTTTTTGAATATGTCTGTTTATATTTGCTTGATATTTGGTATGCGCATTCCCCTTATAGCAAAAACGTGCACCATAAAGTGATTATTATTTGTAGGGGGTGAAATGGGGCAAAAAAGGGATAAAAATGGTACATATTAAACGACAACAGTTCGAAACACGAAATTCGGTGTGTACATTCCTCTAATTGAGTAGATACATAATATAAAAGTATTTTTCCAAATTCGTACTTTTAAGGTATAAAATGGGAATAGAGGGATAAAAATGGTACCAACCAAAAGACTGTACCTAGAATAATGAAACTCGGTGTCGGTCCTCTGATTGCATAGACAAGTAAAATACACGGACTTTTCAAAATTCATACTTTTTGGGGTTCAAATGGGAAAAAGGGGATACAAATAGTGCCAACCAAATGTTTGCAGCTAGACTCTTGAAATTCGGTGTATACATTCCTCTGATTACGTAGACACGTAATATAAACGGATTTTTCGAAATTCGTAATTTTTGGGGTTTAAATATAAAAGGGGCTAAAAATAGTACCAGCCACATGACCGCAGCTAGAGTCTTGAAATTCGGAGTATACATTCCTCTGACTGCGTAGACACGAAAAATAAAAGTTTTTTCCAATTTTTTTTTCCAAAGGGATACCTTGGGTACAGAGGGATAAAAATAGTACTAACTTAACGGCTACAGCTAGAATGCTGAAATTCGGATTGTACATCCATACATACATTACATTTTAGAAAGTCGTACTCTTATGGGGCTAAAATAGGAAAAAGGGGATAAAAAAAGGTACCAACCAAATGACCGCAGCTAGAGTCATGGAATTCGGTGTATACATTCCTCTGACTTAAAAATCGTACTTTTTACTTTTACGGCAAAAATTTCTTGAATCATGAAGGAGGTTATTTTGCACTTGAAATACTGGCTTTTCAAAAATTGTTTTTTTTTTATTCAAAAAATATATATATTTTCCTGTAATATTACTTCACTTCTACGAAAATCGACAGCCTCTATGAAATGTTGCATCGCTGGACCATGTATTGAAAAACTGGATTGATCGTTAGTCATATTAATGATATTGTGTTCCTTTATTACATGACAATGTGAAAAAATAATCAGTACTTTTTATAGGCGATTCTAATTTAAATGGTCCACCCTGTATTACCAAGCAATTTAGATTGGGATGGATATCCAAATTCAGGCAACGACGCAGAATGGTGAATGAGGTCAGCGCAGCGAAAAGTATATTATAAATCCACCTAAAATTCTTTGGATAGAAAAATACTAAGAAGATCTCTAAGATCACAGTGCCTGACATACGAAAAGAAAAAATCAAAAGAAAAATATATTCTAAAAACAGCCATTTTTAAAATGTAATACATTAAAATACCAGTATCTTTTTATTCTTCTTTAGATTTTCACGATCCCGCTTTTTTACTTGAAAATCCCAAATCCCGCTCCTTTCAAAACGGTGCTTTGTTGCACTACTTGATGATCCAGGCAGTGGAGAACGGACCTGAGTTTCGTAATGGATATGAATTTGAAATGTATGGTGTCACTACGAGTAGCAGATGTTTACGAAGAGTGGACATACCATGGTTAAGACCTCATGGACCAGGTGAAACTCACGATGCTTCTGAGTTTGTTAAGTCATGTTATGTGCAGGGATACAGCATTCGACAATAATGATGGAAATTCCTATGAATAAGCCTAGTTCAATAAACATTTTGTTCATCTCGAAAGTAAGACCGCAAGATTAAAATCAAATTTTAGCAAAAATATTTGATTTCAAACAAATTTTCCATCCACAAAAGAAAAAAAATATTTTTACAAAATTCCTATTTCCAAACACTGTGCCGCGAATAATAGTAGTGTCGTTGGTAATGGTGCTGTTGGTTGGGTGTTGGTGTATAGACATAAATACGAGTATAGCCACGGCTCGGCTCGGCTTGTGCCCTGGCTTGCCACAGCAGTGTTGCACGCAAAAGCACGTAAATGTGCATGTAATTAAAAATGGAATTTTAATCGTTACTTTAACTAAGCATACGTTATAACAACAACAACAAACGAGGCCTCATCTAAAGAATACTTTCAAACATTTATGCTAAAGAGGCACAACAACCACCAACCAACACCACCATCATCGTCATCACAAATCAGTAAAAAATATCAGCCACAAATACGAGTACGCAAATCGAGCCAGAAACGCAAAAAAAAGAGTTCAAAGATTTGCTCCTTATATTGGTGGTGATGGGGAGGCCCGCAGAGGAACGACTAAAGGCAACGCGGAATGGGATGATGAGGCAAACGAAGGCCAGAGCAAGAAAAAAAAACACGCGCCAATATACAATTCATTAACGATTTCACCAAAAGCCACGGCATATACCGCCTACCACACCACACCACCGCCTGGCCAAGAGAACACTGAGCCAGCTTGGGCCACAAAAATGTAATGCCATGATGCTGCCAATGAGCTGGGCAGAGAAGCTGGGCTGGGTGATATACTTTTTAAGTCGAGCTTAGAGTTTGCAGCCGTGCGCTGAAGACGACGACGACGATGATGCTGATGATGATGAGGATGTTGACGGGGCCATTAGCTGTTTGCCACACGCTTCTTGTGGCCCCACTAGTGTTGGGTGCCAAGACTGCCATCTATTTAGCCAGCCTGCAAACCTCCTGTGCCGGCCTGTGTCTACCCTCTCGCCCGCTGCTGCTTTGCTTGCGATATGTTTTCCTTGTTGTTGTGAATCTGTGTTGCATTAGCGTTTTCCAAGCTGCACTCGCTGCTTATAAAAATGAATTGCAAATTACGTGTTTTCAAATTGAAGTTTTACGATGTGAGATACTTTCCACGATGTGTGTCGGTGTGGCGGTGTATCGGTGTCTCGGTGTGCCTGTGTTTATTGTTTTTTCCGAAGAACTTAATGTGGAGCATTGTCTGAAGTCGCGCGTAGCTGCAGATGGAGAGACGACGCCGCAATATCTTCGCCTTCTTAACTCTCGGCATTATGAAAACGGCCGGAGAATTGTGTTTGCGTTTAGAATATTTTTTGGCTTAGATTCTTGCAATATTTAGGATAACGTTTTCTTTTCGGTGTGGCTGTTGCCAATGCCTTTCTACACATGGCTATATATATGTTGGCTATAGATACTTTGCGATGAATCTCATTTGAATTAAGCAGAAATTATTAAGAATCGTTTCGAGCATGGAGTACACTGAGAGATTGAAGTGGTCGAATGAGGACAACATTGTACGGGGAATTATTTGCAATACCGACAAAAAGAATGATGCGGAGAAGCTCTGCGAATTGAAGAATCTGCGTTTGAAATTTCCCAGACACCACCAAAATCTTGAAGTACAGGTAACAATACGGGTTTTCGTACCCGTTTTTTAAATACTTAAAATTCATCAAAATGATGAAAACGAGGAAAAATTATAAGATTTGTCATTTTTACCAAAAAATACCCAAATTCCCAAAGTAAGGGAAATTGTGTTCCAAAATTGGGGATTTTTTATTAAAATAATTAATACTTTTTTTATTAAAATACAAAAAGATAAAAACCAGGACAAATTACAAGATTTGTCATTTTTTCCAAAAAATACCTGAATTTCCGAAAATGTGTTCCAAAGTTGGGGATTTTTTTATTAAAATACTTAAAATTCGTCAAAGTGAAAAAACGATGAAAAATTACTAGATTTAAAATTTTTCCGAAAAATACCCGAATTCCCAAAGTGGGGAAAATGTGTTCCAAAGTTGGGGATTTTTTTTATTAAAATAGTTAAAATTTTAAATTAAAACGAAGAAAAATTACCAGATTTGCCATTTTCCAAAAAAAAAATATCCGAATTCCCAAAGTGGGGAAAATGTGTTCCACAGTTGGGGATTTTTTTGAAATTCGTAATTTGTAATTTTTACCAAAAAATACCCAAATTCCCAAAGTGGGGAAAATGTGTTCCATAATTGGGTGATTTTTTTGTTAAAATATTTAAAATTCATCAAAATGATATAAACCAGGAAAAAATACTAGATTTGCCATTTTTTCCAAAAAAAAATGCCCGAATTCCCAAAGTGGGGAAAATGAGTGTCAAAATTGAGGATTTTTATTAAAATGTTCGCCATGCTTTCTCAGCATTTTTATTAGTTGTGACGAATTTTAAGCATTTTTTATTGGACTTCGATTTGTAAAATTACTTGAACTCTCATTTTTTTCCAAAAAAATATACCCGAATTCCCAAAGTGGGGAAAATGTGTTCCAAAGTTGTGGATTTTTTTGAAATTCTTAAAATTCGTCAAAATGATAAAAACGTGGAAAAATTATAAGAATTGTCATTTTTACCAAAAAATACCCAAATTCCCAAAGTGGGGAAAATGTGTTCCACAATTGGGGGATTTTTTTATTAAAATATTTAAAATTCATCAAAATAATATAAAACAGAAAAAATACTAGATTTGCCATTTTTTCCAAAAAAAATGCCCGAATTCCCAAAGTGGAGAAAATGAGTGCCAAAATTGAGGATTTTTTATTAAAATGTTCGCCATTCTTTCTCAGCATTTTTATCTGTTGTGATGAATTTTGAGTATTTTTATTGGACTTCGATTCATAAAATTACTTGAATTCTCATTTTTTCAAAAAAAAAAAAAATAACCGAATTCCCAAAGTGGGGAAAATGTGTTACAAAATTGGGGATTTTTTTATTAAAATACTTAAAATTCGTCAAAGTGGTAAAAACAAAGAAAAATGACTAGATTTGCATTAAAAAATACCCGAATTCCCAAAGTGAGGAAAATTTGATCCAAAATTGGGGATTTTTTATTGAAATACTTAAAATTCGTCAAAGTGATAAAAACGAAGAAAAATTAAAATTTTTGCAAAAACTAACCGAATTCCCAAAGTGGGGAAAATGTGTTCCAAAAGTGGGAGCTTTTTTATTAAAATGCTTAAAATTCGTTAAAAAGATAAAAACCAGGAATAATTACAAGATTTGCCATTTTTTCCAAAAAAAATACCCGAATTCCCAAAGTGGGCACAATATGTTCCAAAAGTGGGATTTTTTTTTATTAAAATACTTAAAATTCGTCAAAGTGATAAAAACGAAGAGAAATTACTAAATTGGCCATTTTATCCAAAAAAATACCCGAATTCCCAAAGTGGGGAAAATGTGTAAAATACTTAAAATTCGTCAAAGTGATAAAAACGAAGAAAAATTAAAATTCACCAAAATATAAAAACCACGAAAAATTACAAGATTTGCCATTTCTTTCCAAAATATACCCGAATTCCCAAATTTGGGAAAATGTGTTCCAAAATTGCGGATTTTTTATTAAAATACTACAAATTCGTCAAAAACGTAAAAATCGATGAAAAAATACAAGATTTACCATTTTTCCAAAAAAGATACCCGAATTCCCTAAGTGGAGAAAATATGTTCCAAAATTGGGGATTTTTTTTAATACTTAAAATTCGTCAAAAAGATAAAAATCAGGAAAAATTACAAGATTTGCCATTTTTTCAAAAAAAAAATACCCAAATTCCCAGAGTGGGGAAAATGTGTTCCAAAATTGGGGATTTTTATTTAAATGCTTAAATTCGTCAAAAAGATAAAAACCAGAAAAACTTTTTAACTGTTTTGACTTCAATTCATGAAGTAATGAGAGATGTGAACTGGAATGACCAAAACTTGCATTTTCTGCATCAGTTTAAAAAAATAAACTCTACTCTCGAAAGTTTCTTCTTTTTATTCTGGAGCTACATACCTTTTCTCCCCGTGCATTATGGAGCCATGCAACATGTACTCTGTACTGTGATTGCATCCCCACAGTCGTTGTTATTTATAAGATGTTGCCTCTGATAATAATTACATTTCTTAAGTGTTTTCATAAAAGTCCATAAGATATCACCTCAGAAGTGTGTGCAGGAAACCTTACATTTGAAGTGTGTCTATGTGTGTGTGTCTCTCTATTTAGGAACCTCGAGAGGGGGAATCTCATTAAACATGTAATGATTATGAGATTCTTGGAAATTTTCAATTGGTGTAAATCATGCAAAATATCTGATTAAGAATGCACAAGGAAATCTGGCTGGGCAACAAAATCATGGTGAATTATTTCAAATGATTAGATGGAGGAATTTAACAAAAAAATGTAAATGCGTAGAAAACAAGTTTGAAAAGATCAGCAGATATTAAAAAAATAAGGAAAAAAAATGTCACCAACTAAGCATAGGCCTCGACAAATCGAGCTTGTCATACTTACGTTAGAAATCAATTTTTATTTTCTGTGCTAAGAAGAGATTTTTGAGATTTTTAATCATTTTTGCCGAAATCTATGCCTTTTTCGAAAAAGAAAAAAATAAATGCGCATTTCGATCGTCTCGTCTTTCTCCTTTTTGAGTGCCGTGATCTCTGCCCTGATTTTTGTGAAAAAATCGAGAGTGTCACTTTTCCCTCGAACATTGGACTGATTTTTAAATCTTCCCTATTCAATCACGTTGCTGTGAAGTAACAAAAGTCAATACATTTAATTTATCGTTGAACAGAATTTGTAATCGAGAGAAAAATAATATTTGTATGGAAATATTTCATTAGCCTAACAAATATTAAACTTTTTCGACTCAATTTTTAATGTAATAATTTCCAAAATAGGCCAACGGCGTATTAACTCATTAACACCAAAAAAACAACTAATAATAATAAAGTATTTATTTGTATTATTATATTGAAAGTCATACTGGCATAAGTGAATGGTTTACAAAGAATAATAGAGACAAATTCGTGCATTTTGTATGCAGTAGGTGTCGTGTCATGCGCTTGCGTGCAGCATAGTCATTTGAAGCTAAAGTTTTATACAAAACGG
The DNA here is from genome assembly GCA_947397865.1 of Polietes domitor. NCBI lineage: Eukaryota > Metazoa > Arthropoda > Insecta > Diptera > Muscidae > Polietes > Polietes domitor. Next base: position 138,814,331 of record OX377622.1, on the reverse strand, counting down.
ATTGATTTTTCTTACAGCGAAACTTCGTAATAAATAAACTCATTTAAATATTTTACATAAATAAATGTAGATTTTCATTAAAGTAATGAGATTTTTAATAGATTTTCTTAATATAGCATTTAATTAAATTTTATTACTTTGTCCAACATATGATATTTATTTATCGAAAATCATGAGTACTTCCATTCCATATTCCAATACAAATGATTTTCGTAAAAAATGCGACTTAAAATCACCACTAAAAATGGTGTAGTGTGAAAACACGTAGGCGCAATTTAAAGAATGAAGGCATATTTTCATTCAGTCCTAAACTGGCTAGCAAGCAGCCCATACAATCAAAAAATAATTTCCAGTCACCCCTTGGAAATAAAGTTAGGAGTGTTAAACAATGTATTTCCAACGTAATTTTATTTATGTTGCATTTTTTTGAATTATTAAATCTTCATTTAAGGATTGGTTGAATTACACTATGCAAAAAAAAAATGGTGTATAACATTATCAGGTATACTTTGGCTTCCGAAACTCGAAAGCGATATTAAAAAATTATGGGTAATTTATTTTACTAAAATACCAATTTCCATCCAAGGACCGATCACACCCGCTACAAATGTTGGAAATTTAAATTTCACATAGAAACAGTAGTTTTGAACAGTCTCCGAAAAAAATGAGAACACACAGATTCAATTTTTCGAAATAAAAATTACTGGCACGATAAACATCATAAAAATAAAAAAAGTTGTAAAATATATTTTGTCATATTTTTTAAAGATAACATTTTTACACAGAAAAAATATTGGCATATAAAAGATTTATAAAATAAAATATTAAAAAATCATTCATTTCGCTCTTTTACGAGACTGCTCCTACCCCACTGTTTTAAAGTGATCGGACCTATATTTCCAAAATGAGAGTACATCGCAAAAATTAGAATTTTAGTAAAAAATTAAAAAAATAATTATTTATAAATATTTCAATATCGATTTCGAGTTTAGAAAACCCTAAAACAAAAATTTTGCCGAAGGTCATCATTGAACATTCTGACATAAATAAACAATTTTTTTTTAAATTGAAAAATGATAATTGAAAAAGTATAAGAGTTTAAAAAATATAAAAATTTGGACTTTTTTCTAAAATATACCCGGTGGCCACATTTTCAATGTTAATATCTCAAAATGGCGGCATGAAAAATCGGCCAAAAAGTAATGAAATTTGTCCAAATCATAAAATCAAATATTGACCAAAAATAAAATTATGCTCAAAAATAAATGCATGTGAAAAATCGCCCAAAAAATTGGTAATTTTTTATATGAAAAATCGCTGAAAAATTGGTAGTTTTTCATATGAAAAATCGCTGAAAAATTTGTCTAATTTTTAATATGAAAAATCGCCAAAAATATATCTCACGGACGGCTACGCGGAGTAAAGGTTTTTAGCGTTGCATTTATGAAAAATCGCCCAATTTGAGAATTTTTTCAAATTAGAATTTATAAAATATCACCGATATTTTATATTTGGTGTTTGACGAATATGAAATATTGTCAAATAATTATAAAAAAGACCAAAAAGGTTTGTTTGATTTTTCATATGAAATATCGCCTTTTTTGTAGGGATTTTTTGGATCATTTTTTGTGGGTGATTTTTCGTGGCCCTTTCAAGTTTTTAACCAAAATCAGAAATATTTACTATATTATCGAATTTTGGCCAATGTAATTTGATTCCAGGCTCAATAAACTACGCAGAGCGGGACATTATTATATTTTTTTATTAAAATCAATTAAAAACGAGTAAAAACGGCGTTAAGTTCGGCCGGGCCGAACTTTATATACCCTCCACCATGGATTGCATTCCACAGAGGTTGTTGGTTTTTGTATAAGTGCAGTAATATTACAGGAAAATATAATTTTTTTAATATAGCCAAACCAAAACAAATACAAATATTGAAAAAATAATTTTATAAATAAATATAATATTTTAATTATTTCAAATCAAAAAATAAATATTCTTATATTTATATTTTCAAAAAGCTTAAATACCATAAATATTGATAGATAGTGGGTGCTGCAGTTTGTTGTATTATATTCTATTTTAATTCCAAAAGTACAAATTTTGAAAATCCATTATCAGACGTACATAGTGCAAAATAACCTAACTTCATGATTCAACCAATTTTTGCCGTAAAAGCAAAAGTACAAATTTGGAAAAAAAAACTTTTTATTTTGCCTGTCTATGCAGTCAGAGGAATGTATACACCGAATTCCATGATTCCAGCTGCGCCCATTTGGTTGGTACCATTTTTACCCCCTTGACGTTTCTACGCAAGTAGAATTTCATCATTCTAGGTGTAGTCGTTTAGTTGGTACTACTTTTATCCCTCTGTACCATTGTATCCCTTGAAAGTACGAATTTCGAAAAATCCGTTTATTTTCCGTGTCTATGCAGTCAGTGGAATGTATACTCCGAATTGCATGACTCTAGCTTCGGTCATTTGGTTGGTACTATTTGTAACCCCTTTTTCCATTTTAATCCCAAAAAGTACGAATTTCGAAAAATCTGTTTATTTTAAGTGTCTACGCAATCAGAGGAATGTATACACCGAATTTCATTATTCAAGGTGCAGCCCTTTGGTTGGTACCATTTTTATCCCTCCGTACCCACTGTATCCCTTGAAAGTACGAATTTGGAAAAAACCTTTTATTTTTAATGTCTATGTAGCAAAGGAATGTATACTCCGAATTTCATGACTCTAGCCGCGGTTATTTGGTTGGTACGATTTGTATCCCCTTTTTCTATTTTTATCCCAAAAAGTACGAATTTCGCAAAAGCAGTTCATTTTCCGTATCTACGCAGTCAGAGGAATGTATACTCCGAATTTCATGACTCAAGCTGCGGTCATTTGATTGGTACTATTTTTATCCCTTTTTTCATTTTAAACCCAAAAAGTACGAATTTTGAAAAATCCGTGTGTTTTACGTGTCTATGCAATCAGAGGAATGTATGCACCGAATTTCATTATTCTAGGTACAGCCGTTTGGTTGGTACCATTTTTATCCCCCTATTCCCATTTTACCCCTTAATAGTACGAATTTGGAAAAAATACTTTTATATTATGTATCTACTCAATTAGAGGAATGTGTCGTTTAATATGTACCATTTTTTCCCTTTTTTGCCACATTTCACCCCCTACAAATAAGAATCACTTTATGGTGCACGTTTTTGCTATAAGGGGAATGCGTATACCAAATATCAAGCAAATATTAACAGACATATTTAAAAAACATGCTTAAATACGTTAAAATATTAGGGATTATTATGGGTATTTTTAGTCCTTGTGGGGTAAAAAAATTTTCCCTTTGCGCCGATTTCGCCCCGTTTCAATCCCAACCGATCTACGACTAAAAGACGCATTTATGGAAAATTTGAACGTTCTAGCTCCTTTCGTTTAGATGGTAGCGTTTTTAATATTTCCAGTTTTTCCAGAATATCTACATTTTAATTTTATTTGCGAATGTTTCTAAACAATTGTTACTATATGAAAGTGAATTTTGCAGCATTTGTAGCCCCTCATAATTACCCTTAATTACTTTTGGCATATATTAATTACTTTTAATTACAATAACTTTCCAATAAATTATTATTAATTGTAGATGTGCCATCAAATTGAATGCAATCATGATTTGTTGATTTATGATTCTAAACCAACCAAACCTCCAGAAATTCCAAGCGGCCACAAAATCGATGGCGGCAGTGGCGGCGGCACCATACCAAACTTGATCTATAAGTTTAACTTCATCTTCACAACTATCTGCATATACAGACATATCGACAAAAGTGAGTCACACACAAACATATGTATGTTGGCCAACTAAGAACTTTAGCTAATTATGGTTTTTATAAAACAGCGAGAAAACAAAAGCGAAGCAAAGCCTAAACTCATTGATACCGCATACACATATGTGTGGTAAGGCATTGGGGATCAAGTTCTTGTTGCACAAAAACAAAAGCAACAAATTACGGACAGACCTTCTGCTATGAATTGGTGGCAGCGACCGGAGCGGCGCACGGACGACGGATACATTTGTATCTACATAAGTCTAAACCAATTAAAATTTGCAAATGCTGTGGCGTGCATTCATAAATCAATTATTGATTTATGAGTTTTTTTTGCTGTTGCTGTTGAGGTTTTTGTTTCTCTTGGCTTTTGCGAATACAAAGACAAAAGACGAATGTGGGGAAGAAAAAACGAATAACAACGGAAAATTGGTAAATGAATTTGGCCAGGAACGAATACGTTGGGAACTATAGTGGGTCTTTCCGGGGGAAGGGATTAGAAAATTAAAGTGGAGAGATAAGGAGGGCGACAAATGTTAAACTTAAATTCCAGATCCAAACATTCAAAACTATAATTAAGGATATCGGAAAAATCGACAAGTTGGTTCAGAATTATTTAAAATGGGAAGCAACAATTTAGGAACAACAACAACGATCCGTCTAGTTTTTTTTAAGATGGCTTCGTTAATCGACAAAATTGTCGTGTTTGGGGTTCAGCAAATCTACTATTGATTGCTTAAAAATGTAACAAATCCAATGATCAACTCAACATGCACTCGCCCCTCATCATTTGCCAGCACAACTGAATTGCTCAGAATTACACAAACAAACATTAAAAGCTGATTATTGGTGGTATTGTAGCTGCGAATGCTGCTGCTTAATCCTTTAGGAACGTAAGTGTGTCTACCGGCGAATATCTCGTCCAGCTAAACGATTAACCTGTTTCGGACCTCCTTCGTCGTTGCTCGCCCCCCTCTCCCGGCTCAGCACATTCCCGAAAGGAAGGAAGGGCAGCACATCCGTGCCCAAACCTCCGACTTTGTGAGCGTTTCGTTTGTTGGCTTGGCCGGGCTGACTTGGCTGGCATAAGATGATATGGCTCTTTCTTTATAATTAGGCCTCTATGCCCTTAATGCATTAATAATCATTTGTTGTTGTAGCGACGTTGCCAGTTGCCTCTTCACATAACCAGGCACAGCACAGCACAGCAACATTCTTGCATTGTATTAAAACTTATTTATTTACAGAAAACAGCAAAAATATTTATAATGTGTTTTATATCGTTGCGGACGGACTGGCGGACGGACGAAGTCCTAACATACATGCAGCAGCAGTTGAAGCCGCAGTGAAGACACTGCGCCTGCGCAGCTTTGCCGAATGCATTTATTAAAGATAATTGCATGTAGGCGTGGCTGGTTGAAATTTCTTTGATTAAACTCGATTAAAATCGCAACTTATTTAAAGCGCGTTTTTTTCCTGCGCGCCGCTATAAGCAGCAGTACGTTTTGTGTGTGTATGTGTGTGGAGACGTATGTTTCGTGTTTGTCTTGATTTGTTTTATAATGCGTTTAATTTGTTTTTATACCTTCCCAATATAGAATGGGGTGGAGGGTATGCTCGTTTGGTCAAACCGTTTGTAACACTATATAACATCGTACAACAATTTTTATAATACATATGAAACTATAGGAAAAATGAAGTTAATTGGCTTTTTTAGTTTCTCATTTCCTCATCCTGTTGATCCTTCACAGGACTCGAAAGTTTCGAAGGATAAAATTTTTCAAAAATTAAAATTATTCACATCCTATAATAACGATAAGGAGGAGAATATCTGTTATGAAAATGAAAAATGGTTTTTAATGCTGAACTACTACAGATGTTTGATTTATGTTAAAGTTAATAATTCACAAAATATATATATTGAAATTTTTGCTAGAAAATCAAACTATTAATTTTTCCAATAGTTTATCTTCGCTTTACAATTAAATACACTCTTTGCGAAAATAATTAATTACAATTTTCTTTCTAACGCCTTTAGTTTGAGTTGCTATAAACATTATAGCAAGTTCTCAAAATGCAACTACAGAGAAAATACTGATGCAGATCTCTAGATTTTTATACAAAGTTAAGAAAAACGATTAATAATATTTGAAAACCCCCCGAAAAGTTAGAAATTACAGATGTTTGATCTAAGTTAAAGTTAATAACTCACAATATATATTTTTAAATTTTCCTAGAAAATCAAAATTATTCATTTTTCCAATAGTTTATCTTCGCATTACAATTAAATACACTCTTTGCGAAAATAATTAATTACAATTTTTGCTCTAACGCCCTTAGTTTGAGTTGCTATAAAAATTATAGCAAGTTCTCAAAATGCAACTACAGAGAAAATAATGATGCAGATCTCTAGATATTTATACGAAGTTAAGAAAAACGATTAATAATATTTGAAAAAACTCAAAAAGTTAAAAAATACAGATGTTTGATTTAAGTTAAAGTTAATAATTCACAAAATATATATTTTTAAAATTTTGCTAGAAAATCAAAACTATACATTTTTTCAATAGTTTATCTTCGCTTTACAATTAAATACACTCTTTGCGAAAATAATTAATTAAAATTTTCGTTCTAACGTCCTTAGTTTGAGTTGCTATAAAAATTATAGCAAGTTCTCAAAATGCAACTACAGAGAAAATAATGATGCAGATCTCTAGCTTTTTATACGAAGTTAAGAAAAACGATTAATAATATTTGGAAAAATTCCTCAAAAAGTTAAAAAATACTGATGTTTGATTTATGTTAAAGTTAATAATTTACAATATATAATTTTAATTTTTCCTTGAAAATCAAAATTATTCATTTTTCTAATAGTTTATCTTTGCTTTACAATTAAATACACTATTTGCGAAAATAATTAATTAAAATTTTCATTCTAACGTCTTTAGTTTGAGTTGCTATAAAAATTATAGCAAGTTCGCAAAATGCAACTTAAGAGAAAATAATGATGCAGATCTCTAGATTTTTATACGAAGTTAAGAAAAACGATTAATAATATTTGAAACCCCCTTACAAAGTTAGAAAATACAGATGTTTGATTTAAGTTAAACCTAATAATTCACAATATATATCTTTAAATGTTTGCTAGAAAATCAAAATTCCATTCAATTTTCCAATAGTTTATCTTCGCTTTACAATTAAATACACTGTTTGCGAAAATACATAATTAAAATTTTTGTTCTAACGCCATTAGTTTCAGTTGCTATAAAAATTATAGCAAGTTCTCAAAATGCGACTACAGAGAAAATAATGATGCAGATCTCTAGATTTGTATACGAAGTTAAGAAAAACGATTAATAATATTTGAAAAAAACCTTCAAAAAGTTAAAAAATATGACAACAAATTAAAAAGTGTAAAAATCTATAGATATTCCTCATCAACAATTATTTATGTACATTATTCAGGAAATATAAGTTTTATTTCAATGTAAAAGAGGCCAATGTGATGTTTTTACTTTTGTTAACAGTTTTTTTAATAATTTTAATTTTTTGTTCTAACGCCTTTAGTTTGAGTTGCTATAAAAATTATAGCAAGTTCTCAAAATACGATTACAAAGAAAATATTGATGCGGATCTCTAGATTTTTATACGAAGTTAAGAAAAACGATTAATAATATTTAAAAAAATCCTCAAAAAGTTACAAGATATGGCAACAAATTAAAAAGTGTAAAAATCTATAGATATTCCTCATCAAAAATTATTTATGTACATTATTCAGGAAATATAGCTTTAATTTCCATGTGAAAGAGGCCAATTTGATGATTTTACTTTTGTTAACTGTTAAATGTACTCTTTTCTAAAATAATTTTTAAATTTCTTGTTCTAACGCTTTTAGTTTGAGTTGCTATAAAAATTATAGCAAGTTCTCAAAATGCGATTACGGAGAAAATAGTAATACAGATCTCTAGATTTTTATACGAAGTTAAGAAAAAGGATTAATAATATATGAAAAACCCGTCAAAAAGTTACAAGATATGACAACAAATTAAAAAGTGTAAAAATCTATAGATTTTCCTCATCAAAAATTATTTATTTACATTATTCAGGAAATATAGCTTTAATTTCCGTATAAAAGAGGCAAACTTGATGTTTTTACTTTTGTTAACAATTAAATGTACTCTTTTCTAATTTTTTTTTTAATTTTCTTGTTCTAACGCCTTTAGTTTGAGTTGCTATAAAAATTATAGCAAGTTCTCAAAATGCGATTACAGAGAAAATAATAATGCATATCTCTTGATTTTTATTTGAAATAAATAAAAACCATGAAGAACTATAAATACTCTTTGAAAACTTGCTCAAATAATTAATAAGTATGATAGCGAATTGACTGCAAATAAAAATATTAAAATCTGTATTTTTTTTTGTTTTATTGATGTTTCCTAACCAAAACTTATTTATTTGCATTCAAGAGGAAATAATTTACATTTAAAAGAGGTCAATTTGATGTCTTTTAAGAGTTGCTATAAAAATTATAGCAAGTTCTGAAAATGCGATTACAGGAAAAATAACGCTTTCGATTTCTATTTTTCTACACGAAATGTATACAAATGTCGAAAAAAAATAAAAATCATTTAAAAATCCTTCAAGTAATTAATCAAAATGACAACAAATTGACTTTAAAAAATCTATTTGTTTTTTTCTTTTAGTGTTGCCGACATCGCCGCTAAATATTGTTTTGGGTGCATTTAAAGTTCATAAATGTTAAAATAGTTCAAAAGTTCTTCATATTAGAGGCTATTTTATTGGGATGTATCTCGGAACTTGTATCGTATTGGAATCTCATTTAGTTCATGGAAAACTGGAGCTCTTGGTTTTAGTATGGTTAATTGTGTACAGTATAATACTATATTTGCAAGGACGCAATTATTGATACTTGAACTTCGGGGAGAAGTGTATTTGTTATAAACCCAAAAATAAATCGTAGTACTTAACTCCATTAATTCTAATTGATCGTCAACTGGAATTGCTGTATAGTGTTTTATTCTTCCTTCTCAGTAGGGCACCTAGCAGCCTGTGAGACCCACATTGCTATAGCTCTGCTCTTTTCTCATTTCGCGAAAAAAAACTCAAGGATTATAACCAAGTTTTTAAAGATTTTTTTAATCTTACTTATAAGCAGTTTTTTGTGTGTGCCAACTTCTTCTTCCTTTCTTCATTATGATTACCTCGTCCGCCTGTTCCGTTTTTATACCCATCCCCGACACATCATTGTATTCATTTGCAACGTTTTCATTGTATTGTAATTATACTTCATAAATCAGTTGACTTTGGGACTCTTTGATTTTAGTTGTGATTTCCTCGCCTTTTGCGCTTAGTCGCTGATCGCTGCAAAGGTTTGCGTTGCTGGCTTGGCTGTTTAAGAATAAATTCCAGTTAAATGTTGGCCAGGATGGATGGTTGGTTGTGGCCAGTGTTTGTGTGTCTGTCCCAGACCGTTCGTCCATACATCCGTCCAATAGAGGCGGCCGTTCGTCCGTCCGTCCATCCATCTGTCGTTTCCCTGTGTATCGGTATCTGCAAAGTGCAGACTTGTGAATCTGTTGTTTTATAACAAATTTTGTTTTTAGTATTTCCATTTGATCATTTTCGTTGTGGCTGCCTTAAAACTTATAATTAAATAAATTATTGTGAGTGTGTATGACAGCAGGCATAAAACATACATATTCATATGTATGATCCAGATGAACTGGATCCCTTATGTTATATTATTTTGCTTCTGCTGCCGCTCTTTTTGATTAATGAAAATCTCAATAAATTATAAAACATTAAAAATAACTTATATTTTCTTTGGACTTTTTAAATAACAAATGAGATAAAAACTGCAGATTATATACATTGTTGCATCGACATTTGTATTGCTAATTATAAGGAGGGTATTGACAATTTGTTTTCTTTTTGCTGTGAAATTAAAGAGGTTTTTTCAATTCAAGACAATATTAATGGTATGGCATGACAATGAGAAATTAAAAATAAAAAATTAAATATAAAAATCAGCAAAAATAAAAACTTTCATTTAAGTCGATGTAAAAATGGAAGCAATTTCTCAAATTATTATTAAAAAATTAATAGAATTTATAACCAAAACATTAAATTATTACAAAAATAGAAGAGGAGCTCTAATTATGGTTTTATTTGCTTTAAGTTTATTGTAAACTTTTGCTAGAAATTCAAAAATATACAGTAATCCAATAAATAGTCTTTGGTCTACCATTAAATGCACTCTTTGCGAAAATAATTAGTTAAAATTTTTCTTCTAACGCCTTTAGTTTGAGTTGCTAAAAAAATTATAGCAAGTTCTCAAATTGCGATTACAAAGAAAATAATGATGCAGATCTCCAGACTTTTATACGAAGTTAAGAAAAATGATTAATACTATTTGAAAAACTCCCCAAAAGTTAAGACAACAAAAAAAAGTATAAAAATTAAAAAAAAAAATTGTAGTTCTTGTTTTATTTATTTGCATTCTTAAGAAAATATAAGATTAATTTCCATGTAAAAGAGGTTAATTTTATGTTTTTTACTTTGGTTTACATTTATATATGCTCTTTACTAAAATATTTTTGTTTTAATTTTTGTCCTAACGCCTTTAGTTTGAGTTGCTATAAAAATTATAGCAAGTTCTCAAAATGAGATTACAGAGAAAATAGTGATGCAGATCTCTAGATTTTTATACGAAGTTACGAAAGCCGATTAATACTATTCGAAAAAACCGTCAAATAATAAAGATATATGACAACAAGCAAACATGTATATAAACAAGTAAAAGTATATATAAATTTATAGATTTTTTGTTTTAGAGGTGTCTCCTAACCAAAAAATATTTATTTGAATGCTTAAAGAAATATAGGATTAATTTATATGTAAAATAGACCAATAATCTTTGCGAAAATAATTGAATAAATTTTTCGTTCTAACGCCTATAGTTTGACTTGCTATAAAAATTATAGCAAGTTCTCAAAATGCGGTTGGCGAGAAAATAATGATGCAGATCTCTAGACTTTTATACGAAGTTAAGTAAAACGATTAGTACTATTGAAAAACCTCAAATAATGTCAAATAAATAATGACAACAAATAAAAAAGTATAAAAATCTATTTTTTTTTGTTTTAGTGATGTTTCCTAACCAAAAATTATTTATGTGCACTCTTAAGGAAATGTAAGATTAATTTCCATGTATAGAGTAAAATTTCATGTTTTTACTTTGGTTAACAATTAAATACACCCTTTTGCAAAAATAATTTGTTTAAATTGTTGTTCTAACGCCTTTAGTTTGAGTTGCTATAAAAATTATAGCAAGTTCTCAAAACACGACTACAGAGAAAATAATGATGCAGATCTCTAGAGTTTTATTCAAAGTGAATTAAAACTATGAAAAATTGAAATACTATTTGAAAGAATTACTCAAATAATTAATAAAATTTGATAATTTGATGTTTTTACTTTGGTTTACAATTAAATGTACCCTTTTCTAAAATAATTTTTGTTCCACCGACTACAGTTTGAGTTGCTGTAACAATTATAGCAAGTTCTCAAAATATGATTACAGAGAAAATAATGATGCCGATCTCTTAGAAATCGATAAAAACTATGAAAAATATATATACTATTTGAAACCCGCCGCAAGTAATTAAGAAATGACATTTTGAGTTTTTATAAGAATTATAGCAATTAAAATTAAAAAAAATCTATAGATTTTTTTAATAGTGTTTCCTAACCAAAATTTATTTATTTGTATTCTTAAGGAAATATAAGATGAATTGAATTTCCATTTAAAAGAGTTCAATTTGATGTTCTTTAAGAGATGCTATAAAAATTATAGCAAGTTCTCAAAATGCGATTCTAGAGAAAATAATGATGCAAATCTCTAGATTTCTATTCGAAATGAAATTATTCCCAAAATAAAACAATTTCCAAGCACTTCTATGTCAATGTTTTTGTTATTTAAAAAAAGTCATTAAAATTCACGACAATTTTTAAGGAAAAACACTCTGTGAGAATGTAGTTATTTAACCTAAATCTATTCATAGCGTCCTAATCTAAATGTACCTATAATGTCCTTAATCAAAACCAAAGTGACCACAATTTTAGTCATTACCAATAATATGGCTGTACGAGAAGATACTCTCACTGGTATTAAACAATGCGACTATAAAACAATCACAGAAATGTCTAATTTTCAAATAACAGTCATTAAGCCAGGAAATATGGTCAATTCCTGCACATCCCTCTCCCCCCATCAGAAAAGAATGATGGACATAAAAATAAAAATTTGCCATCATAAGTAAATGCATAATTCTTTAGCAGATATCTGCCACAATCATGAGAGGTGTTATATTCAGAGTCAAGTGAGAGGGATCGCATACATACAAACCTCCTGCTGATGCCATGGGCAGGATGCGAGGGGTGGCCTATGCCAATCCAGTTTTTTTATTTATCTTTTTAATGTGTAAATTTTCAATATCTCGGCAACACTATAATTAACACAAATCCAGTTTAGTTTAGATGAAGGAAAGAAGGAACGGACCATGAAAATTACCACATAACTTCACTTTAAGCATAATTTCTTGCCACATCATTAAATGTGGCCAGGGTATAGAAACGGCAGAAACAGATGAAACACTCACTTGGCCGAAAGTAATACACATTTCATTCATATGACTGTCCAGATGAAACTGAAATGGGGAGGCAAGCCAAGCCACCAACTTCTCGCAAGATGATGAAAAAGGAGGAGCTCGCTCGGTTGGCCGGTCGGTTGATCAATTAAAAAATACTTTATGATATAACAGTCGAACAGTTGAGTTTATGGCACATTTGACTGCCGGCAAGTAGCCTGGATGACTTTGACGCTGTTGCTTGCTGGCGATGAGTAGTTGGTACTCTCTGGGTGTACATTTATCGATGTTATGGTACTTTTCAGCAATTCAGAAACATAAAATATATATAAAGCTTCGCTTTAGGTTTCCTTTTCTTAGGTATGATAAGTTGTCGTTGATATTGAAATTCATGCACTAAACACAAGAGGTGGTCCTTTCATTCATTCATATATAGCTGTTTACCCAGCAAAACTTTTGCAGGTAGATCTTGTATTCAACTTCAATCCACATCCTGGATAGTGGCTGGCTTTATGAAATTCGGTGTATACATTCCGCTGACCGTGTGACGCATAGCATACAATAATTTTTCAAAACGTGTGCTCTTAGGGGACAAACGAGCGAAAGGGGATAAAAATTGTACAATCCAAACGGTTGCAGCTATAATAATGAACTTCGGTGTATACTTCACTCTGACTGCGCAGACTCTTTCCACTTTTCCATGGTTCCAACCAAATGGCTCCTGCATATATACTGCTCTGACTGCGTAGGGGGGATAAAAATGGTGCCAACAAAACGACTGCAGTCACAATCATACAATTCCAAATAAACCCCAAATGAAATAACCACCAAACAAAGAAATGAAATAACCTCCAAAATAAAACGAAATAACACTAAAAATAAAAAATATATAAACAACCCCTAAATTATAAATGACAAATGCCAAAAGATTTGGAGGTTACTTCATAATAATTATATTATTTTTAATGTTCTTCAATATTTATTAATTATGTTTGGTTTGCTTTAAGTTTATTGTAAACATCTGCTAGAAAATCAAAAATATACATTATTCCAACAAATAAACTTTGATTTACCATTAAATGCACTCTCTGCGAAAATATTTAATTAAAATTTTTCTTCTAACGCCTTTAGTTTGAGTTGCTATAAAAATTATAGCAAGTTCTCAAAATGCGATTACAGTGAAAATAATGATGCAGATATCTAGACTTTTATACGAAGTTAAGAAAAACGATTAATTCTAATTGAAAATCCCTCAAATAATAATGAAGAAATATGACAATAAATAAAAAAGTTTAAAAATATATAGATTTTTTGAGTGAATTTGCATTCTTAAAGATTAATTTCCATGTAAAAGAGGCCAATTACATGTTTTTACTTTGGTTTGCAATTAAAGGTCCTCTTTTCAAAAATAATTTGTTAAAATTTTTGTTCTAACGCCTTTAATTTGAGTTGCTATAAAAATTATAGCAAGTTCATCTGCTAAAAAATCAAAAATATACATTATTCCAACAAATAAACTTAGGTTTATCCTTAAATGCACTCTCTGCGAAAATATTTAATTAAAATTTTTCTTCTAACGCCTTTAGTTTGAGTTGCTATAAAAATTATAGCAAGTTCTCAAAATGCGATTTCGGTGAAAATAATGATGCAGATATATAGATTATTATACGAAGTTAAGAAAAACGATTAATTATAATTGAAAATCCCTCAAATAATTAAGAAATATGACAATAATTAAAAAAGTTTAAAAATATATAGATTTTTTGAGAGAATTTGCATTCTTAAAGATTAATTTCCATGTAAAAGAGGCCAATTACATGTTTTTACTTTGGTTTACAATTAAATGTCCTCTTTTCAAAAATAATTTGCTACAATTTTTGTTCTAACGCCTTTAATTTGAGTTGCTATAAAAATTATAGCAAGTTCTCAAAATGCGATTTCGGAAAAAACAATAATGCCATGACTTTGGCATCATTATTTTTATTTGAAGTGAATTAAAACTATAAAATTTATTTGTAAACACCCTCAAATAATTAATAAAAACGACAACAATAAAAAAAGTACAAAAATGTGGTTTCATTCTTAAGGAAATATAAGATTAATTTCCAAAATCAAACGAAATAACATTCAAAAATTTAAAAAAAATGATTTGAACTGGGATATTGTCCTGGCTCAAGATCATTTTGCATCTATATTCAATGGAATGCAAATTTATTTACAAATGGCATGGTGACATTTATTACTTGGCTGCAGACTACCACGATCATGATTTCGACCATGTCAAAAGTCTTTGCAAGTGGCTTCGCAGCGACTTTTCAACATCAAACCCGGCCTCTATAAGGATATGATTCTCACAAAGGAACGAGCAACACAACTCACTTGCCGAATTTGCGTTTAAAAAATTGCACCAAGTAATAAACTATATATAATATTCACCTTTAAAATTTAAATATATAAAAATTAATTAAAAATAATATTTTTAATATTTATAAAGAAATCAAAATACGTAGAACTCCTCAAGTGTTCAGAAAATATAAAAATATTTAAATATTAAAAAAATACATGTTTGGACAATATTTTCCTTCATCTACTCGCAAACGTAGCTTAAAAAAACTATTTATTTTACATACAAAGTTGGACGAAAATGCTATAAAAGATAACAACTAGTCGAATGAAATTCGGTGTGTCCATCCACCTAGTGCGTAGACATGTAAATTAAAAAGAGTTTTTTCGAATTTATAACTTTTTAAGGGTAAAATGGGAAAGAGGGATCAAGATGATATCAACCGAGCGGTTGAATAGTCATAAAAATTTCCTTCAACTGCTCACGAAGAAAACTTAAAAAATCAATTTTTTGCATACAAATCGCGCACTCTCTGAAGCCTAAAAAAACTATTTCTATGAAAAATCTTTGTTATTTTTCTTAGTTTGACTATTATATAAATCGATATAAAAATTAAATCGAAGCATGTTATTTTACTGATTTTAATGCACAAAACGAAGCAATAAGCGTTTGACTAATTTAATATCAGAAAATAATAAATAGACTAAAATTTATTGAATTTTGGCCGATACAAATTGATGCTGGACCACTGTGAGGCGACTATATAAAAACATGGACTAATTGCTGTACTTTCACTGCATATTCAGTTTCAGTTGTGATAATTTGACCTATAGTTTTTGTAATAAATCGAAAAAAATTTAAAATGAAATAACAAGTCATTATTTTTGTAATACCTTGAAATATCGATCTGAGACCCTATAAAGTATATATATTCTTGATCGTCATAAAATTCTAAGACGATCTAGCCATGTCCGTCCGTCTGTTGAAAGCACGCTAAGATCTAAACGAATGGAGCTAGAACGTTAAAATTTTTCATAAATGCGTCTTATAGTCGTAGATCGGTTGGGATTGAAACGGGTCGAAATCGCACAAAGGGAAAATTTTTTCCCTCCCTTTTATAAGGATTAAAAATACCCATAATAATCTCTAATATATTAGCGTATTTATAGCAAAAACGTACACCATAAAGTGATTCTTATTTGTAGGGGGTGAAATGGGGAAAAAAGGGATAAAAATAGTACTTATTAAACGACAATAGCTAGAAACACGAAATTCGGTGTGTACATTCCTCTACTTGAGTAGATACACAATATACAAGTATTTTTTCCAAATTCGTACTTTTAAGGGGTAAAATGGGAATAGAGGGATAAAAATGGTACCAACCAAACGGCTGTACCTAGAATAATGAAATTCGGTGTATACATTCCTCTAATTGCATAGACAAGTAAAATACACGGATTTTTCCAAATTCGTACTTTTTGGGGTTAAAATGAAAAAAGGGGATAAAAATAGTACAAATCAAATGACCGCAGCTAGCGTCATGAAATTCGGAGTCTACATTCCTCTGACTGTGTAGACACATAAAATAAACGGATTTTTCGAAATATGTACTTTTTGGGGTCAAAATAGTAAAAGGGGATAAAAATAGTACCAACCAAATGACCGCAGCTAGAGTCATGAAATTCGGAGTATACATTCCTTTGACCACGTAGACATGAAAAATAAAAGTTTTTTTTCCAAATTCGTACATTCATGGGATACAATGGGTACGGAGGGATAAAAATTGTACCAACCAAACGGCTATGAATAATGAAATTCGGTTTATACATTCCTCTGATTGCGTAGACACTCAAAATAAACAGATTTTTCGAAATTCGTACTTTTTGGGGTTAAAATGGAAATGGGATATAAATAGTACCAAACAAATGACCACAGCTAGAGTCATGCAATTCGGAGTATACATTCCGCAGACTGCGTAGACACAGAAAATAAACGGATTTTTCGAAATTCGTACACGCAAAATCAAAAAGTTTTTTTCCAAATTCGTACTTTTTCTTTTATGGCAAAAATTGGTTGAATCATGAAGTTAGGCTATATTGCACTTGGGAATTAAATATCTATATCTACCAATATTTATGGTATTTAAGCTTTTTGAAAATATAAATATAAGAATATTTATTTTTTGATTTTAAATAAATAATGGTTTGAAATAATTAAAATATTATATTTATTTATAAAATTATTTTTTTTTTTCAATATTTTCCTGTAATATTACAGCACTTCTACGAAACCCGACAACCTCTGTGGAATGCAATCCACGGTGGAGGGTATATAAATTTCGGCCCGACCGAACTTAACGCCGTTTTTACTTGTTAAATTAAATTTAGATTTTACTTTTGTAACAGAAATTTTTGCTGGGATACCTACCATACTCTTTTTTGTCAGTCACGGAAGTAGTGAGTATAGTTTAGGATTGCAGATATTTTTGGGGATTTTCCTTTACTTCCTAAATCATAACAAGTAAGGAAAGGCAAAAGTCGGGCGGGGCCGACTATATGATACACTCCACTTTCCAACCGAATACAATTCGACTCGGTAAAAAAGTGAAAACGGGAAGAATTTTTGTATGCTTCCTAATCATAGGCTAATATGATCTGGTTCGATTTGTCAAATCGATAAGAATATTTGTATCGGGACTATATCCAAACATGAAAAAATTTGACTAACTTTCACAATAAGTTCTTTCAGTTCAAATATAAGGTGTTATTCTCACTTTGAAGAAATTCGGTGAAAACTCGTGGTTTCTGGGGCGGAAAAAGTAGCGAAATATATGATATTTTGCAATTTTTAAGAAAATCTGTTAAAATATATGGTATCTAGAGTGAAAAGAGTCAAATCGGGAGTGAAATTCGTATGGGAGCTATATGTAAATCTGAACCGATCTGACCCAATTTAACTATGAGTGTTTCTAGGACAAATATAATATATTTCGCCTAATTTGAAGAGGATCTGTTACAATATGTGGTTTCTAGAGCGGAAAAGTCAAATCGGTAGCGAAATTTGTATGGGAGCTATATATAAATCTGAACCGATCTGACCCATTTTTACCACAGATGTTTCTAGTTGAAATATAAGATGTTTTGCCAAATCTGAAGACAACCTGATACAATATGTGGTTTCTAGAGCAGAAAAAGTCAAATCGGGAGCGAAATTTGTATGGGAGCTATATATAAATCTGAACCGATCTGACCCATTTTAACTATGGGTGTTTCTAGGACAAATATAATATATTTCGCCTAATTTGAAGAAGATCTGTTAAAATATGTGGTTTCTAGAGCGGAAAAAGTTAAATCGGGAGCGAAATTTGTATGGGAGCTATATATAAATCTGAACCGATCTAACACATTTTTAACACAGTTGTTTCTAGTTGAAATATAAAATGTTTTGCCAAATCTGAAGACAATCTGATACAATATGTGGCTTCTAGAGCGGAAAAAGTCAAATTGGGAGCGAAATTTGTATGGGAGCTATATATAAATCTGAACCGATCTGACCCATTTTTACCACAGGAGTTTCTAGTTGAAATATAAGATGGTTTGCCAATTTTGAAGAAAATCTGTTGTTATATGTGGTATCTAGAGTGAAAAGAGTCAAATCGGGAGTGAAATTCGTATAGGGGCTATATCTAAATCTGAACCGATTTTCTTCAAATTAAATAGCGTTCGTTGTTATCCCGAAAAACTTCGTTGTGCAAAGTTTCATTTGGTTCTGTCTACAATTGCGACCTGTATCGTGATTACAAGAATAGATGGACGGACAGACAGACAGACGGACATTGTTAAATCGATTCAAAAAGTGATTCTAAGTCGATCGGTATAATTAACAATGGGTCTATCTCTCTTCCTTTTGTGTGTTACAAACAAATGCAAAAAGACATAATACTCTCGTGGAGTGTATAAAAATTCAATATATTTTGCATAACAACTCCTGTCTCGCCCAAATCATCTTTCCTATTATCCATATTTTATTATTTCTCAATAAAGCAGAACTACCACCTACCACTTGGTACATACAGTCTACATACATAAATGGTCTTGCAGAGAGATTGTTGTCATCTCAAAGGAATACAGGGATATGAGGCGGATGGTGTATATTCAAACTCCTCCTTCAAATTTCAGTCTAATGCTTAGTGTTTTCTCCTTTGGCTAGATAATTTTTATAGGTAATCGGTAATTGGCCTCGTGCCACTTTTAATGGTATTGCAATAATAATTATTATTCTTATTGGAAATCGATTTGCATAGATTTACCTTACAATAGAGGTGGTGGTGGTTTATGGGAAGGTTGTGTTTTTCCAACAAATATAAATGTATCCCCAATAGAATACATGTATATTTCATTGAAGCATGGCTATGAATATCAATTAACATGAAGATAATGTAAAAGCTAAGCATTTGAGTACTATCAATATTTCTGAATAATTCCGAGTTCTCATTATTTGGAATTTTATATACGCCCTATCAAAATTGTCACAAATTACCAGTGATTTTGGACAAATTTGTCACAAAAGCTTATATTTCGTATAAGCACATCTAAAGTGAAGGAAGGTCATATCAGTCTATGTATATAGGCCACATACAATTTGACTGTCTGAAATGGGTTGGAAGATTTTAGGCCTCATACAGCTATCGCTCCCGATTTGACTTATTAGGACTGCAAAAATCATACGATTAAAAATGCTGCATGTAAATGGTTCATATGGCCCTATATAAACCCATTCGTAAGGTAATATAAAAACCAATTTACGTGAGATAATTTTAATCGTATGATTTTTACAGTCCTAATAAGTCAAATCAGGAGCGATAGCTGTATGAGGCCTACTCTCGTTCCACCCATTTCAGATATTTTCGGCATTAAGTCATTTTCATCATTTCCCTTCTAACAGCCGAAATAAGCACTTCATGAAGTCCCCAATATCCACTCTGTACCACAATTTATTCTTTCCCAACATTCTTCCACATTCAACCCAGAATTCTTAACACTTTCTTCTAAATAATTTGCAAAATTTTGACTGATTTCCAAACTTCTACCAAAAGTTCCACAACATTTGTCCACAGACACCACTGGAAGGAAGTTAACGCACTTGGTGGGCAAACACTTTGGGTGGCCTGGCAAACAACCCGGTCCAAATAAGTATCAAAGATTATTTCAAGTCAATCGTAGCAGCAGCAGCTACGGCAGCAACCAGCCACCTTCCAAGGAAAATGTTAACAAGCAGAAGGTCCTGGTAAATGTTTAAGTACAATTATGTGTTCGCCAAGCCAAACAAACAGACAAACATGAACACGGCCGTGTACATGGACCTATGTATGTTGTACTCGCGCGTACAACATGCAGGCATCAGGTCTCAGAGGCAGGGTGGCAGCATCAAGCATCACACTACAACACCTTATTACACACAGCCGGCTGTCGAACTGGCTGGGCAGTGGCAGCGGCGTCATGACACGAAGGAAAGGTGGGAGACAGTTGATGTTGTCTCAAAGAATATTTAGAAACTTTAAGTCCACAAAAGAACGACATGTAACGTGGTGAAAATTATATGCAAAAATCATCGGCATCCGCATCATCATCATGACTACTGCACTGACTGCCTTCTCCTCTGACCGTAAAGTCAACATTTACGATTTGTTGTTGCTCTCTTTGTGGTCATACAAAGTATCATGTTTGAGATATTGTACACAGTAAAAAGTTTTGGTTTAATTTTTAAACTTAGCGGAGTTAAATTTAAACTTCTTTGGAATTAAATTTAAAATTAATTCCAAAATAGTTTATATTTTAAACCATATGGTACAAATTTAAATACTTCAGGGAATTGTTTTAACACCATGAGAAATATGAGAGTTTTTTAATGCTTACTGGGTATAAAAATAACACCAAAATTTGATTTAAATATTTCTATAAAAGAAAAAACAATTCCATTTGGTTTAAATATAACACCAAAAAAGGCATTAGAAATTTGTTTCTCTTTAGTTTATTACTTTAAGTTTAATTTTAACACCAAAAAAGAATTAAATTTCTCTCATAGAACAATTTTATTCCATAAAGTTTAAAAACAACACCTTGTAAGGTATTAAAAACAGCTGTTAAGTTGTGTCTCTCTCATGAGTTTACTTGTTTTGGTTTACAAATATAACAAGAAAAAGATTAGTCATACAAACAAAGTAAGAAAAAAAGCATTATAATATTCGTCAAAGTTAAAAGTGGTGGAAAATTTTACATAATTAAGATTTCTGATACAGAAAGTGAGGTTTTCACTCCGAAAGGAATACTACTTTCAAGTGAGTATTGCCTACAAGCGTTTACCAATTAAATACTTTGTTAATTAAAGTTTTTCAATGTTAGTTATAAACAAGCTGAATCTTAATGTAGAAGGCAGAGAACTTGTGTTAAAAGATCGCGACGGTGCCGACATTGATTTTGAGGAGCTTGCAGGAATAATATCGCAGTTCAGTTCCTGTAGTTGTTTTTTGTAGAGTTTTGCTTTGAAGAAACAACTTAGTTTTAAGGAGATAGAATTTTTAAGGCCATATGAATGTAATATGATTAACTCAAAGCAATACTTATTAACACCCGATGTTCTACCACAATAAGAAATTGTATTACTTAATTTATGTTATTATGAAATAAATGAAATATATATTAAAAAACTAACCATTAAATTTGTTTTATTTATTAAATTTTATAGAAATGGTGTTAGTTTTACACCTGCCTATATTAAAAGCAACACCCTTTTAGCATACAATTCATTTGGTTGGGTATTGAAATAACACCAATTCGAGAATATAAAACATTCCGAATAGTATTAATCAAATTCTTATTAAGAATAAAAATAACACTTAGTTCGGTGTATAACTTATTCCCCAGGGCATTAAATTAATTCCTAGTTAGGAATTAACTATAAATATTTTGGTTTTATTTTAACACCAAAAAGGTTTAAGCCGTAATACATATTGGTGTTATTTTAATGCTATAAAAAAACAAGAAACAACTCTCTCTCTCTCATTCTCTCTCTTTCAATCTCCTTAAAAGTATTCCATAATGGAATAGATTTAATACTTTTTTGGATTTGTTATATATAAACACCGGCTCGGCATTAAAATTAAACCAAAACTTTTTACTGTGTACATACTTGTCCATACATACGACGAGTACGTCTCAACATGATACACGTACTCTGAATGGGCATATTTTCCAAAAGCCTGAAGTACATTAGGGGGAACCTTATTTAAGGGAGATTTTTCATAAGAAAAATTACTCAATTTTTATACCCTCCACCTCCAGGATGGAGTTATATTAACTTTGTCATTCCGTTTTTGGACGAAAGTCCAAACATTCCATAAATGCATCTTATAGTCGTAGATCGGCTGGAATTGCAACTATCCGAAATCGGCCCACAGGGATATAAATTTCCCTCACAAACACTTAAAATTTCACATAATAACCCCTAATATTTTAGAGTTTTTAATAATATTTTAGAGTATTATTTTCAATATGTCTTTTTTACTTGATATTGGGTATGTGCATTCCCCTTATAGCACAAACGTAGGGGGTGAAATGTGGCAATAAGGGATAAAAATGGTACCTATCAAACGACAAAAACTATAAGCACGTAATTTGGCGTGTACATTCCTCTAATTGAGTGGATACATAATGTAAAAATATGTTTACCAAATTCGAGGTAAAATGGGAATAGAGGGATAAGAATGGTACCAAACAAACGGCTGCATCTAGAATAATGACATTTGGTATATACATTCCTCCGATTACGCAGATACATAAAATAAAGGGATTTTTCGAAATTCGTACTTTTAGGGGGCAAAATGGAAAAAGGGGACAAAAATTGTACCAACCAAGTGACCGCAGCTAGTATCATGGAATTCGGCGTATACATTCCTCTGACTGCATAGACTCGCAAAATAAAAAGATTTTTCCAAATTAGTACTTTTTTGCTTTTACGCAAAAAATGGTTGTATCACGAAGTTAGGTTATTTTGTACGTCAGATAATGGATTTTCAAAATTTGTACTTTTGGAATTAAAATAGAATGGAAATACAACCAACTGTAGCACCCACTATCTACCAATATTTATGCTATATTTACTTTTTGAATTGACTTGATTTATTATTTCGTATATATAATATAAACGCGGTTTGAAATAATACAAATTCTATAATTATTTTTAAAATTATTTTTTCTATATTTTAATTTGTTTTGGTTCGGCTATATTAAAAAAAATCCCTGTAATGTTACTGCACTACTACGAAAATCGACAGCCTCTGTGGAATGCAATCCAAAGCTAAGTGTCACCCAAAGCTAAGGTCCACCCTAATGTAGATGTGCCTTTAGTTATATTTGGTTTAGTTTTAATGCCAAAAAGCGACTCTTTGTTGGCGTTATAGAACACACTCTGCCCTCATCATTAACACCGACGACGACTTCGTCGTCATCATCTTCGAAATTTTGGTTTCGAATTCGACTACAAAATCTAAATGCGTTTTTCAATTTTCGTGTTAAGTTGTAACACAGTGAAGCTTTTCGGCAGACATACAGGAAAAATATTTAGAGCTACAACATAATCAAATTTAATTCCATCTACAACATTTTCAATTGAAATTGAGAACTCAAAACATCATATTGAGAAAATAAAAATTGAAATTCAGAAATGTAAATTGAAATTGAGAAAATAAAAATTGAAATTGCGAAATGTAAATTGAAATTGAGAAATGCAATTTGAAAATGAGAAAATACGAATTGAAATTCTGAAATATAAATTGAAATTGAGAAAACATAAATTGAAATTGAAATTCAGAAATGTAAATGTAAATTGAAACTGAGAAAATACAAATTGAAAAAATAAAAATTTAAAATTAAGAAATGCAAATTGAAATTCAGAAATATAAATGGAAATTGAGAAAATAAAAAATTGAAATTGAAAAATGTAAATTGAAATTGAGAAAATAAAAACTGAAATTGCGAAATGTAAATTGAAATTGAGAAATGCAATTTGAAAATGAGAAAATACGAATTGAAATTCAGAAATATAAATTGAAATTGAGAAAACAAAAATTGAAATTGAAATTCAGAAATGTAAATGTAAATTGAAATTGAGAAAATACAAATTGAAAAAATAAGAATTTAAAATTCAGAAATGCAAATTGAAATTCAGAAATATAAATTGAAATTGAGAAAATAAAAAATTGAAATTGAAAAATGTAAATTGAAATTGTGAAAATAAAAATTGAAATTGCGAAATGTAAATTGAAATTGAGAAATGCAATTTGAAAACGAGAAAATACGATTGAAATTCAGAAATATAAATTGAAATTGAGAAAATACAAATTGAAAAAATAAAAATTTAAACTTCAGAAATGCAAATTGATATTCAGAAATATAAATTGAAATTGAGAAAATAAAAATTGAAATTGAAATTGAAATATAAATTTAAATTGAGAAAATAAAAATTGAAATGGAAATTCTAAATGTAAATTGAAATTGAAATTGAGAAAATACAAATTGAAAAAATAAGAATTTAAAATTCAGAAATGCAAATTGAAATTCAGAAATATAAATTGAAATTGAGAAAATAAAAAATTGAAATTGAAAAATGTAAATTGAAATTGTGAAAATAAAAATTGAAATTGCGAAATGTAAATTGAAATTGAGAAATGCAATTTGAAAACGAGAAAATACGATTGAAATTCAGAAATATAAATTGAAATTGAGAAAATACAAATTGAAAAAATAAAAATTTAAACTTCAGAAATGCAAATTGATATTCAGAAATATAAATTGAAATTGAGAAAATAAAAATTGAAATTGAAAAATGTAAACTGAAATTGTGAAAATAAAAATTGAAATTGCGAAATATAAATTGAAATTGAGAAATGGAATTTGAAAACGAGAAAATACGAATTGAAATTCAGAAATATAAATTGAAATTGAGAAAATAAAAATTGAAATTCTAAATGTAAATTGAAATTGAGAAAATATAAATTGAAAAAATACAAATTTAAACTTCAGAAATGCAAATTGAAATTCAGAAATGTAAAGTGAAATTGAAAAAATGCGTCTTTTGACAAAATCTCATATCTCGAGATAAGTCAATTTTCGAAATCGGCTTACGATAAAGGTATCGTTTTAGAGGGGATTTATCTAGGTTGTTGTTGTTCTTCCCAATTCCAGTAATATATTTACCTAGACGTACCATTATTGCAGCCAATATTTATGAGTAAAAATCGAAGTATAGTTTATTTAACTTTTCAGTCTATCGCATATAAATCTAGAGTATTAATAAAAACCGATTGTGTATCACAAAATTTCAGATTAAAATTGGAAATATTATATTGCATTGTCCTACAAAAAAGAATGAAGTAGAAAACTCTGGGAACTGATTTTCCTTTCCGAGATATGTGAACTGAAATTACATTTTTAAAATTTGAAAAAAAAAAAAACAGAAAAAAAATCCCAATTTTGGAACACATTTTGCCCGCTTTGGGAATTCGGGGTTTTTTTGCAAAAATGAAAAATCTAGTAATTTTTCATAGATTTTGATTTTTCTGCATATTTTGTCTCCTATTATTTGGAAATTTGTTCATAGTTTCTTCTTTAATATAAAATTCTTTTTCGGGATGGTTTTCCAAAATTCTCACTGGGTTCTCCCCCCTCCCCTCCACCAAAAAGAGAATGTTCTCGTTTGAGCAGAGAGGGTAACCTCATTACGGACGACGTACTTGTACAGCGTATGTTTATTATTGTGGTGCTGTCGTTGTTCGTTCGTTCTCGTCGTTCGTCGCAATGCTGAATTCCAACTAATCTTATTCGTTGAATTCATTCGTAATCTCATTAAATTTACATATTAATCAAGGGATTTTAATTACACTTACACTACACTCACACACACATATATTCGCCGAGTGACTACCATCATCATCATCATTGTCGTCGTCGACGTCGTCCACATCATTTGCACCATCGCCACCACCACCAATACCATCGACCACCGGGCCACATTGCCGGAGACAGCCAAATGCCATGACGTCTTTGACTGCAATGCCACGGCTGTAAAGGAGAGGGGAAGGCAGCCCGACCAAAGACAGTGAAGGAGTTGGCTCAGAGGTAGAAATGGCCATGCAAACGTTGCGGAGCTGCATTTAAATAGAGTGACACGTATGGGTAGTTGCGGACGCATGTGTGAGCGGCCAGTGCGCGTGTTTGAGTGAGTGAGTGTATGTGTGTCTGTTCAGTCAAATCTGAAAAGGATATTGAGATACAGATATCCAAAACATAGCAAACCGACAACAACAACAACAGCATTGCTGTCTTCGTTTTCCCTGGTCGTCGTCGTTGTCGTCCTCTATTTCAGTTTCTTCATTTTCTTTGGCAGATTCTATGGCACGAAATGCACTGAGAAAAATAAAAATTAAAAATTAAACTTAATAAAATTATAAAATTAATTATAAAAATTAACTTAAAACAATGAAGCTTAATTATTGGCTTCTTGGAATTTTGTTCCCCGATTAACGAGCGATCCAAAGAATACAGAATTTAAATTCCACATTTTTTAAAGTCCCCTAATACATAATTAGATAGCATCAGACCAGACTCACTTGGATGATGTGGCGGTTTCAATTTTCCGATAAGAATTAAACGATCTCAAATTGTTCCAACTTGCCAACTGTATTATCAATTGACTGATAAGAATTAAACGATCTCAAATTGTTCCAACTTGCCAACTGTATTATCAATTGACTTACGATTTCATATGTTGCAAACATCTTATATGATTACTGCAGAAGCATCATATTATGCTTGAAATTATGATTGAGGGCAATAATATCTGAACAGGATTGTACCAGTTTCATGGCCCTGTTGGCCTCCCCTAGACAGAGTCTGGAAGAGAAAATTTATTAATACAACACAAACTAGTTTTTCAATATTTTATTTTGAGCACATATTGAATTTACATAAATTTACCATAATGGACATCACACCGCCATCTACATGTGGATGATACAGCGTTGCCATATACGCATCAGCTGAGATCAATCATACGGTCGATATTCAGCATGTTGATGACACAGTGTTGCCATATACCCATCAGCTGATATCGATCATATGGTCGATCGTCAACAATATCTAAACATCTTACAGTCATGAAGATCATATTATGATAAGCTACAGCTATACTGTGATTACTCCTACCACAATCCCAAGCATAACACTGTGCGACAATCCAAAAACTCATGTAAGTGATATTATTTTTCAGGTGGTATTGCCGCAAAATCTTGAGTTACGGATAAAACCCGGTTTTTCGTACCTTTCTACACTTATAAGCCTCAAACTTAGTTTATTATCAAGCAATTTCTCGTCGGATAGAAGAAACTCAAAGCCTTTAAAATATATTTAAATTATTTAAGAGAACTTAAAAAATTTTATGATTTTTTCCAGCAATTTATCCTTTTCAAAACAAATTTTAGACATTTTTCAACTTTAGCAATGTTTTTGCACATTATCTTGTGTGGTAATCGTACCACTTGTAAATTTATTTAAATAAAAAATTTAGTAAGGAGTAAAACGCTTCTTTGATTTTAAAAATCCCTTAGAAAGTGACTGAGTTATTGAAGTTTTTATTAAAACTAAATTTTTGCAAAAATACAAGTTTTGGTCATTCCAGTTCACATCTCTCATAATTTGACGAAAAATGCTTAAAATGCATCAAGAAAAAGCATGGCGACCATTTTAATAAAAAAATCCAAATTTTGGAAAACATTTTCCCCACTTTGGGAATTCGCATCACTAATAATTTGACGTATTGAGGTCCAAATATAAAGTACTTAAAATAAAAATACTCAAAATTCGTCAAAACAGATAAAAATGGTAAAAAAGAACATGGCGACCATTTTTGTAAAAAAATCTCCAATTTTGGAACAAATTTTCCCCACTTTGAGAATTCGGGTAATTTTTTTTTTTTGAAAAAAAAAAGAAAAATCTAATATTTTCATCCTTTTATCATTTTGACGAGTTTTGATCATTTGATTTGATTTGTTAATAATTTTGTGAGACCCAGAAAAAAAATCATGAGTCCAAAGATGGATTTAGGCGCTCATCAGGGTCAAAGGTGAAGGAAAAGGGATAAAAATCCAAAAAAAAAACAAAACTGACGAATTGAGGCCCAAAAAAATACTTTAAATTCTTCAAAACAGATAAAAATGGCGAACAAAGCACGGGGACCATTATAATAAAGAGTGATTTTTTTGAGGTTAGGATTTTCATGCATTAGTATTTGACAGATCACGTGGGATTTCAGACATGGTGTCAAAGAGAAAGAAGCTCAGTATGCTTTGACATTTCATCATGAATCGTCTTACAAACGAACAACGCTTGCAAATTATTGAATTTTATTATCAAAATGCGTGCTCTGTTAAGAAAGTTCATTGCGCGCTTCCATTTTATGGTCAGTTTAATCGACCCACTGAAGCGGCTATTCGGGCTATTGTGACTAAATTTCGCACCAAATTTACATTGTTGGACATTAAACCACCAACACGCTTACGTAGAGTGCGAACTGAAGAAAATATCGCAGCTGTATCGGCCAGTGTTAATGATGACCACCAATTTTCGATTCGTCGCCGTTCGCACCAATTGGGTCTCTGTTACTCAAAAACGTGGAAATGCCAAAATTGGACTAAGCGGATGGACCACCTAAGACGCAGCCGCGGTCAACATTTAAATGAAATTATCTTCAAAAAGTAAATGTCATGGACCAATCTAACGTTTCAAATAAAGAACCGATGAGATTTTGCAAATTTTATGCGTTTTTTTTTTTAAAAAAGTTATCAAGCTCTTAAAAAATCACCCTTTAGATATCCCCAATTTTGGAACACATTTTCCCAACTTTGGGAATTCGCATCTCTCACAATTTGACGAATTGAGGTTCAATAAAAATACTTAAAATTCGTCAAACAAATAAAAATGTTAGAAAGCGTGGCAGCCATTTTAATTAGAAAAATCCCCAATTTTGGAACACATTTTCCCCACTTTCGGGTATTTTTTGAAAAATATGAAAATCTAATAATTTTTCAACGTTTTTATTGTTTTTGACAAAATTTTTGCGCATTTTTGGCTCAATGGCTATGTTAATAAGCTAAATTGACGCTTTTGTGGAGAACAAAACATAGATTTGGTGTCATTTATGGGGCGGTGAAATAGTTGGTCCTTTTTATTAAAAAATAGAATGTATAATATAAATATAGACTCGTTAAAAAAGAATTTAAGTATTTGAATATTACTTCCAAATTTTCCGGCGAAGATTCCTTGGAGCGCACTCTTTGGAGAAAGCTACCCAATATTGTTAGAGGTGGGGTAGTGCCTAGTATTGTGAGGTTCGGAAAACAAGTTTATGAGCCGAAAAAGGGAGGTGGTGGGGTGGTTGTAAGTGATCGCTCATCAGGGTCAAAGGCGAGGGAAAAGGGGTAAAGATACAGAAAAGCCCGAGAATTTCCTGGGAGTCGCCCCCAGAGGGTTAAGTGTAAGACCGACCCCCATTAATTTTCCCGAACCCGAACGAAAATTACCCGAACACCTTAAGGGGGCTCCCATACAAAAGTTATATTTGTATAAACTTTGCTCCCACCGCTCTTACAGGACCAATGAGGCTGCTAGTGGAGTCAAATGTATGACCGACCGCCAATATTTTTGCAGCACCAATATTTTCTCAGAATATACCTACCCTCTAACTTCAACCATACATTTTTTATAATTTTTTATGAAATAAAGGCCCAAAGTTTCTTCCCAGTCACTCTTAGAGGAGAAACATGGATGACCGACTCCCAATATTGTTTCAATCTCCTCATTTTCTATAAACATACCTACCCTCTATCTTCAACCCTTAGGGTGGTCCCCATACGCAATTTATAGTTTTTATAATTTCGGTAATGATAGTATGGCACAAAATGCCTCGGAGTCCACCCAGAGTGGTTAAATGTAAGACCAACCCACATTAGTTTTCCCTCCTTAACATTTTCGTCAAACACTCATACCCCCTATTCCCCTCTCCGTAAGGGGGCTTCCATACAAAATATAATTTTTTATAAAATTTGCTCCCACCGTTCTTACTGGCAGAAGGAGGCCGCTAGTAGAGCCAAATGTTTGAACGACCCCCAATATTTTTTCAACCCAATTTTTTCTCCGAACATACCCACCCTCTATCTTCAAACTTTAAGTTGGTCCCCATACGAATTTTTTAGTTTTTATAATTTCTGTAATGATAGTAAGGCTCAAAACTGGCTCGGAGTCGTCCCTAGCTGGGTTAAATGTAGGACCTACCTCCATTAATTTCCCCTCCTCAACTTTTTCTCCGAACATACATACCCCCTATCCACACTCCTTAAGGGGGCTCCCGTACAAAAACAAATTTTTATAAAATTTGCACCCACTGCTCTAACCTGCCCAAGGGAGGCCTCTAGGAGACCAATATTTTTTCACCACCAATATTTTTTTCAGTTCCAATATTAGCTCGGAACATACCTACCCTATATCCTCTTAGGTGGTCCCCATACATTTTTTATTTTACATTTTTTTTGAAATAAA
>OX377622.1:138760580-138783640 GCA_947397865.1 Polietes domitor | reverse complement strand
AAATATCCCCAATCTTGGAACACATTTTCCCAACTTTGGGAATTCGCATCTCTCATAATTTCACGAATTGAAGTCCAATAAAAAATACTTAAAATTCGTCAAAACAAATAAAAATGTTAAAAAGTGTGGCAGCCATTTTAATAAAAAAATTCTCAATTTTGGAACACATTTTCCCCACTTTGGGAATTCGGGTATTTTTTGAAAAATATGAAAATCTAATAATTTTTCATCGTTTTTATTATTTTTGACGAAATTTTTGCGCATTTTTGGCTCAATGGCTATGTTAATAAGCAAAATTGACGCTTTTGTGGAGAACAAAACTTAGTTTTGGTGTCATTTATGGGGCGGTGAAATAGTTGGTCCTTTTTATTAAAAAAATAGAATATATAATATAAATATAGACTCCTTAAAAAAAGAATTTAAGTATTTGAATATTACTTCCAAATTTTCCGGCGAAGATTCCTTGGACCGCACTCTTTGGAGAAAGCTACCCAATATTATTAGAGGTGGGATAGTGTACGAATTTGCTAGAAAGCCTAGTTTTGTGAGGTTCGGAAAACAAGTTTATGAGCCGAAAAAGGGTGGTGGTGGGGTGGATGTAAGTGATCGCTCATCGGGGTCAAAGGCGAGGGAAAAGGGGTAAAGATACAGAAAAGCCCCAGAATTTCCTGGTAGTCGCACCCAAAGGGTTAAGTGTAAGACCGAACCCCATTAATTTTCCCTCTATAACATTTTACCCGAACACCTTAAGGGGGCTCCCATACAAAAGTTAAATTTGTATAAAATTTGCTCCAACCGCTCTTACAGGACCAAGGAGGCTGCTAGTGGAGTCAAATGTATGACCGACGCCCAATATTTTTGCAGCACCAATATTTTCTCAGAAATACCCCTCAAACTTCAACCATACATTTTTTATGAAATAAAGGAAGGACGGACTTCCCAGTCACTCTTAGAGGAGAAACATGGATGACCGACTCCCAATATTATTTCAATCTCCTAATTTTCTATAAACATACCTACCCTCTATCTTCAACCCTTAGGGTGATCCCCATACGCAATTTATACTTTTTATAATTTCGGTAATGATAGTATGGCCCAAAAATGCCTCGGAGTCGCCCCAGAGTAGTTAAATGTAAGACCAACCCCCATTAGTTTTCCCTCCTCAACAT
This sequence comes from Polietes domitor, assembly GCA_947397865.1. Taxonomy (NCBI): domain Eukaryota; kingdom Metazoa; phylum Arthropoda; class Insecta; order Diptera; family Muscidae; genus Polietes; species Polietes domitor. Next base: position 138,782,471 of record OX377622.1, on the reverse strand, counting down.
TTTCTTGAAACACGCATACCCCCTATTCCCACTCCGTAAGGAGGCTCCCATATAAAATATAATTTTTTATTAAATTTGCTCCCACCGCTCTTACTGGCATAAGGAGGTCGCTAGTAGAGCCAAATGTTTGAACGACCAACAATATTTTTTCAACCTTAATATTTTCTCCGAACATACCTACCCTCTATCTTCAAACCTTAAGGTGGTTCCCATACGCAATTTATAGTTTTTATAATTTCGGTAATGATAGTATGGCCCAAAAATGCCTCGGAGTCGTCCCTAGCTGGGTTAAATGTAGGACCTACCTCCTCCATTAATTTTCCCTCCTCAACATTTTCTCCGAACAACACACTCCTTAAGGGGGCTCTCATACAAAAACAATTTTTTATAAAATTTGCACCCACTGCTCTAACTGGCGCCTAGAAGACCAATATTTGTTCACCACCAATATTTTTTCAGTCCCAATATTATCTTGGAACATACCTGCCCTATATCCCCTTAGGTGGTCCCCATACATTTTTTTAATTTTTATAATTTCTTATGAAATAAAGGACCAAAATTGCCCTCAAGTCATCTCTAGAGGGGAGAGGTGTAAGATTGATCCCCTTTAATTTTATCTCCCAGAGATTTTCACCAAACATACCTGTCCCCTATCTGCACTCTTTAAGTGGACTCCCACACAAAAATACATTTTTATATAATTTTATTGTTAAGGGGCAAAATTTTTATAAAATTTACTGCTTTTTCCAAATTTTTGGGAACACAATTTTTTTCTAAGTGTACTCATACTCATTGCCTGCGATTTGGCCAAGCTAATGCACTGTTTCTTCTTCTTGTTCGGGAAGATGGTTTGGTGCTGACGGTAGTACGGTGGTATGGTGCGACGGCGGCGTGTGGCATGACGTGGTACAATATTTGTCAGTTGCAAGAAGTGTGCGGTCGTTTTGTTAATTTTGGTAAACTCTCCTATGTGACGCTTTTGGCGTTTACAATTCTCCTTCAAATCTTACCTAGGTTTCCTTCTTTTGCATACAAACGTACGTATGAGTGTAACGCGTGTGTGTGTGTGTACGAATGTGTGCATGCGATTCATTTAAGTTTCCTTAGCTTCCTCCTTCATTTTGGTGGTTGGCTGGATGGCTTCCTTCTCCACCCATTCGGTGTATGGCAAATGTAATTCTTTCTACATTTTCCGTTTTTGATATTCAAAAAGTAATTTAATTGGACTTTTTGCAATATGTTCGCCATGTACGTATGTCTGTCTACATACGTATTCTTTCGACCGTCCGTCCATTCGTTCGTCGTCCGTCCTTCCGCTTGTGTGTGTGCGAGTTTCCCACTGTGTTGGCTTTTCACTGTGGTCGCCGCATTTACTTCTGTGGGTTCTATTTTATCGGCCACCACCAACAGCCATTACCATCCTTGCTGGCAACCACGAGAGGGAGGGTTTGTCTTCTAGACTTTGTTGCTAAGAAAATGCATTTGAATGTTGTTGTCGCCGCCGTCTTCTCTGTCGTCGTTTGAAATTACATGTATTTGCGTGTCAAGCGTAAATGCAAATTTTCGTAATAAATGAAATTGTATTACGAGGAAGTACGTGTGTGCATATGTATGTATATGTATCTGCATTTGTGTGGATCTACAAAATATCCTCGACGTTCGTGAAAAATAGAATAGATTTTAGTAAAGTTTAATTTGGTTTATTAATGAGAAAGCTAAATAATACGAATGACCAATACACGCCACATAATGTTGTTAAATTGATTTTTAAAAAAGGTGAACCTACTCTGTGATTATATTGAAATGTTTAAATAGCTATTGGCAGTGCTCTAAATTTGTTATATTTAAGTATTTTTCGTCATATCAACCAAATTGTTAATTTGATAAACAAAGTTTAAAATGACAAAAATTATTTTGATTTCCCAAAATTTCCTGACATTATCATCCGCAGCTGAGACAAATAACTACCAAGACCAGCGAAGGTGCCAATTATGAGGAAAAACAACTGGTAAATATACTCTAATGAAAACCGGTCGAAGCCGGTTTTAGTCACCAGGTCCCTTTCAGTGATTAAAAATGTATGTACACCTCGATCGGCTCATTGATTTAGAGAAATACCCTGTTGTTCCTTCTGCGATAGGTGTGGGAATTCATTTCTGTTTTTGTTTTCATCACAATTGTTTTCAAGATGACTGACTTTAAACAGGGTGGCTGATGAAGGTTGCTACATTAAGAAATTCTAGTTTCACCACAGGATGGGGGTATACTGACTTTGCCATTCCACCTTGAAACCCTGTAAAGTATATATATTAATGATCGACATAAAATGGTGATCTAGCCATGTCTGTTGAAAGCACCTAGCATCCAAAAATTAAATTCGTTGAATTATTGGAATGTGAGGTAAATTTCCCGAAAATTGTGGCAAAGAATTATGTTAACAACGCCGATTTATATACATCCAGGATGTCCTCCACATCCAGGATGTCATTCCGTTTGAAACACCTTGAAATATCGACCTGGGACCCTATAAAATATATAAAGGGTCCACCATCTAACGTTTTTTTTCAACTATTCAATCCAGGATGGAAATATCGACCTGCGACCCTATAAAATATATAAAGGGTCCACCATCTAACGTTTTTTTTTCAACTATTCAACCGTTTTGTTTATTATTTGTGGGGTGCCCGAGGCAGCCATTTGAATGAAATTATTTTCCATTATTAACCGGAAGGATTGTACTTTCAAATAAAAAAGAAATTTGGGAAAATATTCAGTAGTTTTTTTATAACATTTTCAAAGAAAAAGTTATTTTGCGGACCCTATATATTCTTGATTGTCCTAAAATTCTAAGACGACCAAACCATTTCCGTCCGTCCGACTATCCATCCGTTTGTTGAAAGAACGCTAGTATCTAAATGAAAGGAGCTAGGACGTTCAAACATTGCATGAATACGTCTTATAGTTGAAGATCGGTTGGGATTGCAAATGGTCGAAATCGGCCCACAGGAAAAATTGTTTCCCTCGCAAGGACTGAAAATTCCCATAATATTAGAGATATTTGTTTGATATTTCGTATGCGTAATCCCCCTATAGCAAAAACATGCGCCATAAAGTATTTTTTATTTGTAGGGGGTGAAATGGGGCAAAAAGGGTACATATTAAACGACAACAGCTAGCAACACGAAATTCGGAGCGTACATTCCTCTAATAGAGTAGATACATAATATAAAAGTATTTTTCCAAATTAGTACTTTTAAGCGCTAAAATGGGAATAGAGGGATACAAACGGTACCATTTTTATCCCAATAATCAAATTCGGTGTATACTCTGATTACATAGACACGTAAAATAGACGGATTTTTCAAAATTCGTACTTTTTGGGATTAAAATGAAAAAGGGGATAAAAATAGTACCCATCAAATGACCGCAGCTAGAGTCATGGAATTTGGAGTATACATTCCTCTGACTGTGTAGACACGGAAAAATAAACGGATTTTTCGAAATTCGTACTTTTTGGGGTCAAACTGGAAAAAGGGGATAAAAATAGTACATATTAAACGACAACAGCTAGAAACACGAAATTCGGTGTAGACATTCCTCTAATTGCGTACGTACATAGTATGAAATTATTTTTCCCAAATTCGTACTTTTAAGGGCTAAAATCGGAATAGAGGGATAAAAATGGTACCAACCAAACGGCTACACCTAGAATAATGAAATTCGGTGTGGACATTCCTCTGATTGCGTAGATACGTAAAATAGAAGAATTATTTGAAATTCGTACTTTTTGGGGTTCAAATGGAAAAGATGGGATACAAATAGTACCAAACAAATGTTCGCAGCTAGAGTTATGAAATTCGGAGTATAAATTCCTCTGACTGCGTAGACACGAAAAATGAAATTTTTTTTCCAAGTTCGTACTTTCAAGGCATACAATGGATACAGAGGGATAAAAATAGTACCAACTAAAAGACTACAGCTAGAATGATGAAATTCGGTATGTACATCCATCTAATTGCGTGGACACGTAAAATAAAGAGATTTTAGAAAGTCCTACTCTTAAGAGGGTAAAATAGGTAAAAGGGGATACAAATTGTACCAACCAAATGACCACAGCTAGAATCATGGAATTCGCTGTATACATTTCTCTGACTGCATAGCCACGCAAAATATAAAGATTTTTCAAAATCGTACTTATTTACTTTTACGGCAAAAATTTGTTGAAATTAGGTTATTTTGCACTTGAGATACTGGATTTTCAAAATTGTGTACTTTTGGAATTAAATAGAACGGAAATACAACCAACTGTAACACACACTATCTACCAATATTTATGGCATTTAAGCTTTTTAGAAAATATAAATATAAGAATATTTATTTTTGAATCGAATCGAGTGTAGCCTTGCCTTTTAAGTGTGGTTTAAAATAATAAAAATATTATATTTATTTATAAAATTATTTTTTCAATATTTGTATTTGTTTTGGTTTCAAAATATATATGTATTTTCCTGTAATATTACTGCACTGCTACGAAAATCGACAGCTTCTATGAAATGCAATCCATGGTGGTGGATATATAAAGTTCGGCCCGGCCGAACTTAACGCCTTTTTTACTTGTTTTTATTTTCAGGTTTATATTTGATATTTGCAAAATGGAACGATATAGGCTCGAACAAAATTGGCAAATATTAAAAACTTACTTCCAAAGTAGGGAGTCTAACGCAAACTGTAAGAAATTTTCGTGTTTTCAGATGAAACTCATTATCATCTCGGTAGCTATGTCAACAGAGAACCCACAAGTGACTATTGAGAAAGCAATTCATCCACAACGAGTCACTGTTAGGTACTGAACTGAAAAATTGGGTTGATCGGATGAGGTACTGCCGCGCAAGTCATGGTAGTCATTTGAATGATATTGTGTTCAATTATTAAATGGCAAAGTTCAATCCAATCCAATAAAACCAGATATTTGAAAAATAATCATTCCTTTTATAGCCGATTGTAATTTAAAATTTTAAATGGCCCACCCTATAGATGAGCTAATGTTGTCAAATCTATGATATAGATAGATATGCCCTAGCTACGATGTACATGTATTTTTTGGGAAATATAGGATATAGTAAGGCCATTTTAAGATCCGTGAGATTCACATCTTATGTGATGATCCTTTAAAATAAATCCTAAGGCTTCTGAACGGTTTATCCAAGAAGGAAATGACGGATTTAATATTTTCCATACTTTGTTCTGGCAATCGTTTGGAGTCTTTCTTCCATTCATTACAAGCTCAGCTCTAGAAAAATGTCTATCTATTTCACTTCTACAACATTCATATCCCCCTGGTCTACCAAAGGCATGTTGAAAACATAGCCAAGCCACTATTGTGACAGGCAAATCTCTAGCACTTCAGCTCGCTATAAGAATGACTTCTAATCATAACGAGCTGCCGAGGCCAGGAGTAAGGGGAGGAGGTAGGCGGGCGGATGACAACAACAAAATTATGAATTATGTTTTTTCGAAATTAGTTTGCCATCTCTCAACATTAAGCACACATTTTCAAAGTATCGAATGGACGGACGGACCGACCAACCGACATACCCACATGTGACCGTGTGCATGTGGATCTGGCTCTGGCCGTTCATATCGTCCATGGCAATTTAGAAATACAATCTATGACCAAAACACAGTTAAATGACTGGGATGAAGAGAGCCACCACACCACCTTAATCAAGACTACTGCCATGGCAAAGTGTCTGATTTTCATGTTAAGAAATTTGTTGTGGCTCCTCTGCAATCTGGCCAGAGAGAAGCCATCCCAGTCAACACAATTCAGGTACAAGTCAATTGCCCGCCGGTGCTGGAGCTGGTGCTGAATTCGGTTTAATTTTAATTTCTTTTATGCTTAACTATCATCACCGAGCGTCTGCGGGTAAGCGAGTGTGCGAGGAGTGTGTTTGTGCGCGAGAGCCGTTCACATGTTCAAATGGGTGACAGCTCTGCATGGCATCACTGCATCAATGCGCTCCATAATACATGAAATTAAGCAGCAAAATAGAGCAAAATCAAATATGTGTGGCAGAGACAATTGTTTAATAGCCAGCATACCCTACATGAGGTAGTGGTAGTGAGAGTAGTAATTAGGATTTTTTCGGTTCAATTTTGAAAGTGGAAAAGCTCAAATCAATTGAAATTAGGTCCGTGATATATCCCTAATAACATATCTCGAGATATTGCAATTTGCAACAATTTCTCATAGGGAGGTTGTACTGATGTAGCTCGCTCAGTGCTCGTTCATTATCATTTACATTCATATATGTTGTTTTCTTAATATTACTGATTTTGCTAAAGACTTTGTTGTGAGGTATCTGTAATTTGCCGTTTGGTACTGCAGGAAATACTTTACAGAGGGAATGGCAGCAGCAATAATTGTTCGCAACAGCAACAACAATGTTGCATACATTATTTCTCTGTGCTCTTAAAGCGAGCAGGTAATTATTAAAGTTTGCAATTCCCACTCGCTGGCTGCTCTCGATACATTATCGTTTTTTTCCTATTCATTTGAAAAACATATACTTAAACTATATTGATTTTTTAATGAGCATGTACCAAGGTGATATTGATAGACACGTCATATGGCATGACGTCCGAACTAGCTGTACTTTGAGAGGGTAATTTAGTTCAAAATGACGCAAACAAAAAATATAAATAGGTTTAATAGAAAATATCATAACATTGGAACACAAAAAGCGAGAGTCTGAGGGGATAAAAAAGAATATACGTATATCGGCGTTTTGAGAGTTTACGTATGGTGGTCAACATTTCCCACTTTTCAACATTCTTATGATGAATCGACATAGGAAATTTTGTAATTCTTACATTTTAGGTATATAATGTGTTCAGCAATATTAATTAAAACACTACGCCGAAATTTTTTGTGGAACAGTTTAACCCTCTAGCTACTCAATATAGGGGTCTTTTTGGTCACTTTTGTTATAAAAGGGTAAAAACTCCCCTAAAACAAAGGTTTCAAGGGTCAAAATACACTACAAAAATATTTACCATTAAATACTACTATAAGTCTCTGAATACAACAAAACTCATAACTCAATTTAAATGGCAGAAATAAGTTGAAACTTAAAATTCATTTTAGGGTTAATTTTATATTTTTTTTCGAATTGGTGTTAAATTAGCCCACAAAAATGAATATTAGGCGGGTGGTGTGAATGGAAAAAATATTCTACATCAAATTTCCCTATAAGTCAGCGAACAAAAGAAAGCTGTAGATGTAATAGATAATATAATAAATAAAATATCAAAAATTAATTATTACATTTTTCTTTTAGCTCTTGGCAATTCTATATCGTTTCATATGATGAATCGGCATAGGAAACCTTGTGAGACTTAGTTTTTAAGTCTAGGACGTGTTCAGCAATATTACCGAAAACACTACGAGGAACATTTTTCTGGAACATTTTAACCCTTTAGCTCCTCAATATAGGGGTCTTTTTGGTCTCTTTTGTGCAAAAGGGTAAAAACACCACTAAAACAATGTTTTCAAGGGTCAAAATACACTACAAACAGATTTGCCGTACAATTCTACTTTAAGTCCCTGAATACACTAAAACTCAAAATTAACCTTAAATGACAGTAATAGGTCATAGGTAAAATTAAAATTCATTTTGGGGTTAATTTCATACTTTTAACGAATTGGTGCTAAATTGGCCCACAAAAATGAATTTTAGGCGTGTGGTGTGAATGGCAAAAATACTCTACATCAAATTTCACTATAAGTCAGCGAACAAAAGAAAGCTGTAGATATAATAGATATAAATTAAATATCAGAAATTAATTATGAAATTTTTCATTTAGCTCTTGGCAATTCTATATCGTTTCATATGATGAACCGGTATAAGAAACCTTGTGATACTTAGATGTTAAGTCTAGGATGTGTTCAGCAATATTACCGAAAACACTACGAGGAACATTTTTGTGGAACATTTTAACCCTCTAGCTTCTCAATATAGAGGTATTTTGGTTTCTTTTGTGCAAAAAGGTAAAAAAAACCACTAAAACAAAGTTTTCAAGGGTCAAAATACACTACAAAAAGATTTGCCGTAAAATTTTACTTTAAGTCTCTGAATACACTAAAACTCAAAATTAAACTAACTAGTCGTAGGTAAACTTAACTTAGATAAGTCGTAAGTAAACTTAAAATTCATTTTAGGGTTAATTTCGTACTCTTAACCAATTGGTGCTAAATTGGACCACAAAAATGAATTTCAGGTGGGTGGTGTGAATGGAAAAAATATTATATATATATTCTACTTTAAGTCTCTGAATACACTAAAACTCAAAATTAAACTAACTAGTCATAGGTAAACTTAACTTAGATAAGTCATAAGTAAACTTAAAATTCATTTTAGGGTTAATTTCGTACTCTTAACGAATTGGTGCTAAATTGGACCACAAAAATGAATTTCAGGTGGGTGGTGTGAATGGAAAAAATATTCCTCGTCAAATTTCACTATAGGTCACCGAACAAAAGAAAGCTGTAGATGTAATAGATATATCCGAAATATCAATATCAATTTGGGTATCTAAACAAGAAATTATTTATTAAAATTTTCTTTTAGCTCTTGGTAATTCCTCATCGTTTCTTATAAGCTTTTCCGAATAGTTCGATCAGTGATTTAATCATTTAAGATATATTCGATAAAACCCCAACTCGTGCTATATCAACTCAGCCATAGAATGACAAAGTGTGACGGAAATATATGAGCATTTATTTTGCTAGTTTTCCTATTCAAACACTAACTGCCAGCTAAGTGATTGCTTTATGATCACTCCAGCGCACTACTATTCATTATTGAGTTGCCACAAGTTGCACAAATCGCAGAAAAAAATCTCGATATCATAAAATTTCAATCAAACATGCTTTTTATCACTATCATCGCCGTTCATTACATAGTCTTACACTGTGCGTTAATCGCATAAAATCAACTATATTTATGTTAAACATAACGTAACATATCCTATATTTGTGGAAAAGGGGTAACATTTTTTGGGAAGATGAGAATTTTTAATTCCACTGAAATAGCAAATGCCTAACCATCTAAGTTAGCATTAGGCCAGCTTTTCTTTAAGACTGGATAACTAAGCTGCGATTTCAAACACCTAAATAAAAAAAAAATAAAATTTCAATCAAAATAAAAATATATATTTTTTTTAAATTGTCGCCAACAGTAACATCAATGTACGAAAACAAATTTTGAAAAAATAATTTTAAGTTTAAAATGTTGGAATTGACCTGGATAATTATTCCAAGTCCAAAGAAGTCAACACAAAATTATTATTTTTTGAAAATTTATTATTATACAAATATTTTTAATATAAATGTTGTAGTTGGCGTTGTTATTATTACAACTTGTTATCCCGACTTAAAGAAAAACAGCCCTATTAATTTGAACCTATCACTTCTTTGCAACCAAAACTATCACACCAAAAAAGGTATAAACCCTATTCAATACTCCCCACCTAACTTTGTCTGACAAACGCACTTCTTTTGGCGGCGTTGGCTGCACTATCGACAGTGACAATTTACGAGTCTATTAACGCGTAAGATAAAAAACTATTAAAATATGACACTAATACAACATGCACAATCATTCTCACACACACACACACACAGGACCAGTCATTCGTACGCACCTATTTATGTTGACCAACCGTTTTTGTGTGTGTGTGGTAAGTAGTAGTCAATCGGTAGTCGTAAAGGGTGATTTTTTAAGAGCTTGATAACTTTTTAAAAAAAAAAACGCATAAAATTTGCAAAATCTCATCGGTTCTTTATTTGAAACGTTAGATTGGTCCATGACATTTACTTTTTGAAGATAATTTCATTTAAATGTTGACCGCGGCTGCGTCTTAGGTGGTCCATCAGCTTAGTCCAATTTTGGCATTTCCACGTTTTTGAGTAACAGAGACCCAATTGGTGCGAACGGCGACGAATCGAAAATTGGTGGTCATCATTAACACTGGCCGATACAGCTGCGATATTTTCTTCAGTTCGCACTCTACGTAAGCGTGTTGGTGGTTTAATGTCCAACAATGTAAATTTGGTGCGAAATTTAGTCACAATAGCCCGAATAGCCGCTTCAGTGGGTCGATTAAACTGACCATAAAATGGAAGCGCGCAATGAACTTTCTTAACAGAGCACGCATTTTGATAATAAAATTCAATAATTTGCAAGCGTTGTTCGTTTGTAAGACGATTCATGATGAAATGTCAAAGCATACTGAGCATCTTTCTCTTTGACACCATGTCTGAAATCCCACGTGATCTGTCAAATACTAATGCATGAAAATCCTAACCTCAAAAAAATCACTCTTTAGTTGTCGTAGCACCTGTGGTGTGCACTGGCTATTAAACTCGATTCGGCCAGTAATTAGTTGATGCATTTCTAATTTATGCATATTCATAATAATAAAAATGTATCTTTGCTGCAATTCGAAAATAATGCAAAACGGAAAATGTTGTTTCATAATTGCAAATTTTGGATATCATTGCATTCGATAGTGAAGACATAAACCGCAGTTCTCTCACCACACCCTCTCAGCCAGGATCATTACTTCACATCTAGATGGCGCACCGAGTAGTTTTAGATAAAGACTTCATACTATGAAAGCGGTGAGGCAAAGACCTAGATGCATAATGACTGAGAACGATATTAGAGCAACTGATGGCTCAATTTTCCAATAAAACTTTGGCGACATCTATTTCATATATTCTCATTTAGGTCTAGATCAAAGACCTCTCCTACAGACAGGCTTAATCTTTGATATGTAAAACGCAAGTGGACGTTTTCTTTTCCAAAAAAAAAAAACAATCACTCAACCCGACCTAGACAAAAAACTAATAGCCTATTCACACCACTTCACAACTAGATGGCGCACCAAGCAGATTTGGATAAAGACTTGAAACCATGGAAGCTGTGATGAAATGTCCTAGAACCATAACGACTGAGCACGGCATTAGAGAAAATTATGACTAAGTATTCGAATTTTCCAATAATTCTTTAACGACATCTATGTCATAAATTCTCATATAGGTATAGGTCAAAGACCTCTCCTACAGGCAGGCATATACCTGCATAAACTGCCATATCTAAGACATAAGTAGACGGTTTCTCAGCTCAGTTCCACAGAAGATCACTTAGCGCCAACCTAGACAAATAACTAATGATAAAAATAATCACTTCACAACTAGATGGCGCACCAATCAGATTTGGATAGAGACTTGAAACCATGAAAGCAGTGATGCAAAGATCGAGATCCATAAAAACTGAGCACGATATTAGAGAAAATGGTGGCTGTATATTCAAATTTTCCAAAAATACTTTAACGACATCTATGTCATATATTGTCATATAGGTATAGGTCAAAGACCTCTCCTACAGGCAGGCATATACCTGCATAAACTGCGATATCTAAGACATACGTAGACGGTTTCTCAGCTTAGTTCCCCAGAAGATCACTTAACACCAACCTAGACAAATAACTAATGATAAAAATAATCACTTCACAACTAGATGGCGCACCAATCAGATTTGAATAAAAACTTGAATTAATAAAAGCAGTGATGCAAAGACCGAGATCCATAAAAACTGAGATTAGAGAAAATGGTGTCTGAATATTAAAATTTTCCAAAAATACTTTAACGACATCTATGTCATATATTCTCATATAGATATAGATCAAAGACCTATCCTACAGGCAGGCATATACCTAAATAAGCTGCGATATCTAAACCATAAGTAGACGGTTTCTCAGCATAGTTCCCCAGAAAACCATTAGACAAATACCTAATGGCCTATTCACATCACTTCACAACTAGATGGCGCACCAATCATATTTGGATAAAGACCTAAAAGTATGAGTGTTGTAAAGTCATAGATCCGTAAAGACTGAACACGACATTACAGAAAATAATGGCTGAATATTTAGATTTTCCAATAATACATTGGCGACATCTATTTCATATGTTCTCATTAAGGTTAAAGTCAAAGACCTCTTCTACGGGCTAACCAACCGAAAAGCTGGCATGTACCAGCATAACACTGTGCGATAGTCCAAAAACTCTGCAAAGTCATATTATTTTTCTGGTAGGTATTGTCTAGTAGAACAAGATCTATATCTATATTTCTATATTTGAAACTTTCCAGACAATCCCGAAATCTTGAGTAACGGCAAAAACTCGGTTTTTCGTACATTTGCACACTTATAAGCCAGTAACTTAGTTGCGTATTAGCCGATTTACAATTTATCACCGGATTTGAAAAGAAGAATCCAGGAGATGTCGATATATTTATAGTTTATTTAAGAAAACGTAGGAAATCTGTGAGCTTTTGTCCAGCAAATACATTTTTTAAAAAATTTTTTAGTCATTTTTCAATTTTTGCACTACCTTTGCACTTTACTTTGTTTGGTAATCATACCACTTGTAAATTTAATTAGATAACACATTTGGTAAGGAGTAAAACGTCGCTTTGGTTTTAAAAATCCCTTTGTGATGGACTGAGTTATTGCAGTTTTTATTAATACAAAATTTCTGCACAAATACAAGTTTTGGTCATTCCAGTTCACATCTCTCACAATTTAACGAATAGAGGTCCAATAAAAATATATAAAATTCATCAAAACAGATAAAAATTGTAAAAAAGCATGGCAATAGTTTTGCTCGGCTATTTTTGAAAAAATTTAAAATGTTGTATTTTTTCATCGTCTTTATCATTTTGACGATTTTTACGAATGAACTTTTAATAATAATTTATTTTTTTGTTTGTATGTATAGTTGGTCTGTTATGTTGTATGTCTTGTCATTTATTTTGGTTCAAGACCATAGGTTGTGCCGAAGTCTTCAGCAGAACCCAAAATTAGCAAAGAAGGCAAAGTGAGACCTTTATTGTTGCAGCTGAAAGTTGACTGCGCAGTTTCGATGGGCGCTACACCATCTCATCAGAACTTTCGCAACGAATGTATGTCTTTGACTTAAATCAGGGTTCATATTAGTACCAGCGGTCACATATTTCTAATGAGAAACGCTGATAAACAAAATATTCCACCGAACTAAGTCGACACACTAAAAATCTCACTTTGCCAATTCAATGTTGTGCATGTGCTCGCATCGCTCGCAACAATGCAAAGGTTGTTGTTGTACGGTATGTCCCGTCTTCACTGTACCTCGTGTGTATTGTTGTTGTTTGTATGTATAGTTGGTCTGTTATGTTGTATGTCTTGTCATTTATTTTGGTTCAAGACCATAGGTTGTGCCGAAGTCTTCAGCAGAACCCAAAATTAGCAAAGAAGGCAAAGTGAGACCTTTATTGTTGCAGCTGAAAGTTGACTGCGCAGTTTCGATGGGCGCTACACCATCTCATCAGAACTTTCGCAACGAATGTATGTCTTTGACTTTCAGCTGCAACAATAAAGGTGTCACTTTGCCTTCTTTGCTAATTTTGGGTTCTGCTGAAGACTTCGGCACAACCTATGGTCTTGAACCAAAATAAATGACAAGACAATTTATTTTTTTTAATGAATTTTAAGTCATTTTTTAAATTTGGGCGTGTATGGGAAGTTTCAAACACAGATTCTTCTTCTAATCGACAAAATACCAGAAAAATATTATAACTTCACAAAATTTTCAACTTCATTCTTTCTTGCAGCACATACATGGACGGTTTCTTTCTCACCCCAGTACTTGGGAACATCACTTCACGTCTAGATGGCGCACCGCATATATCTGATCAAAGACTGAGAATGGAATGAGAAAAATGCTAATATTTACAGAGATGGTTGACAATCTGAACGAAGTTTCACGAATTCTGGGCTATCCATACTCTAGTATGGGTGGTTTCTTGCACCTGTGAATATAACTTCACATCTAAATGGCGCACCACATAGATCTGAACAAAGACTTAGCATGGAAGAAGAAAAATACTAATAATTACAGAGATGGTGGACAATAATCGTCATCTTTGAAGAAGATGACCTTTCCACTTCATGACACCCTCAGGAGAAACCGACCTTTCCCAAAAAGTTTATTTTCATTAGCATCCAGAGTGGAGTTCTCTGCAGTCTCCTTTGTCCCACTATCACTATCGTGAAAACCTTATTCCATCGTCTTTAGAATTCCTGGGTTTGGCAAATGTTTGACTCACACCTCCTCTGGACTGTGTCCATTTAACTCATAATCATTAATATCAACATAAATGAACAAAAAGGCTAACAACATATGCAGCTATTGTAGCAACAACACGGACAACAAGAACAACAGCAACTGCAACAAAGCAAGCAAGCAAGAGCAGCAGAAACAACGACGACAACAACCACATCATCAATAATTATTATTATTTTGCATTGGGCCATAACTACATGCAACATTTTGTTGTATGGACATCGTCTAAACGAGCAACATAGGTACTATTTAAACACGGGCACGCACACCTCTCCTCACCTCACCATACTCCTTCAGACTGTTGACAGTGTTGTAGTAAATCCCTGTCCATTGTATGGGTGAACTCGTTTATTGCAATGCATAATGCACCACAAGGAATAGGATATTCCAGAGTGGAGTGCAGTGGTGTGATGTGGTATGAAGTGTTGTAGTTCTGGAGGTTTTGGAAGAAGGCATTAAAATTGCTGCTTACATATATTTGTGTATGAACGGATGTCTGTCTGTATATTTGTATTCATAATAACGATTTATATTAATGAGCTTCAAGTTTTCATTTTCAGTTCTTCTTTTTTTTGTTCATTTCTCGGTTTAGTTTCTGTTTTTTTTTTTCTTGAGTGTAGTTTTAGTTGTATTTCTTGTAAAATCTGTACGAGTGCAACCATTACGGCGCTCGCCCTCTTCCACACATTACCACCTCCACTCTCATCTTCAGTGGTTGGTTATTGCTGCTGCATCAGTGGTTGTGGCCATATCGCCAATAATTACTAGGGCTCCACCGATTATTTCGATATTCGGTGGTACTTCTTTGAATGAAATTATTCCCGTGTCAAAATATTTCCACTACAAACATTTATTTTCTATTTTGATTTGATTGTAAAAATCTTTATAGGAATTCCATATAGATTCTCGAAGCTTCAGATTTCAAGAGGTTTTGAATTTGCAGCATTAAATTAGCTTTTTTAATCTCATATTGACAGAACTTCAACAATATATATTTAAATCCGCGAAAGTTTTTATCATTTTCTGCTGGGTCTCTATTTCATTTCCACTAAAGATTATCATATGGGACAATTAAAATACATGAAGTACGTGCCAGCAAAGTATTGGAATAATAAGCCGTCATAGATTGTGATCAGGTGAATCTTAAGAAGTTCTGTGCCCTCTACATTTCTTTTTTCTCATGTCTTTGTACATTAAAGTCTTTGGTAGAGACTATCTGGCACGCCATCTACAGGGTGGCTGATGAATGTTGCTACCATGCTACTTAATGCTGTTGTTAAAGGACTTTTTCTTTGCAGAACTGCATCGAAAGTGAATCCCTTTCAACACTGTGTGGTTTCAACAGGATGATGCGACTTTGTCACATAGCCAGGTCCTGCTATGAGAGAGAATTGCTGCGAAAGTTCCCCAAGAAGGTGATTTCTAGACACTCGACATTTCGTTGGCCCCCAAAGTCTCGTGACCTCACTGCACCTATCCTTTTCTTGTGGGGTTATTTCATCTGGAAGTTTATAAACCAAATCAAAAAAAAAATGGATGATTTAAAGCAATGCATTCGAACAACAATTGAGACAATTCTTACTGCAACTCTGCAGGATGTAATGAATAATGAATTTTGCACATACGTCACCGGCTATCGTCATGTCATTTAAATTCTTTTATTTTTAAACCCGTTAAAAAGGTTTAATAAAAATGTATCGGTTGTCAAATGAACAAAGAAAAAGTAATTTACATGAATTAAACAAAAAGTTATTTTAGTTTCTTAATGTAGTGTCATTCATCAGCCACCCATATGTCAAACATGTGAATATGTGATCACCCAGAAATTCTGAAAATTCCAAAATTTTCAAAATGTTAAATCGGTCATAACTTCTTAAGTATAGCCCGTAGAGCTAAAATAAGGATAATCTGCTATCACCTATAAATTCTAATACTTTTCAAAAGTATTAGATAAAAAAATCCAAAATTGTCAAAACTTTTCAAAATGTTAAATCGGTGATAACTTCTTATGTATAGCCCGTAGAGCTAAAGGAAGGATTACCTGCTTTCATCCATAAATTCCAAAACTTTTCACAATGTTAAGTCGCTCAAAAAAATCCAAAATTTTCAAAATGTTAAATCGGCCATAATGAAGGATAATGAGTGATCACCAAAAAATTCCAAGATTTTCAAATCATATTTTCATCAAATTTTTCATAACTTCTTAAATATAGCCCGTAGAGCTAAAAGAAGGAAAATTTGCGACCACTCAAAAAATTCTCGAAGTGTTAAATCGGTCATAACTTCTTGAATATAGCCCGTAGAGCTAAAAGAAGAATTATTTGTGATCACCAAAAAATTTCAAAACTTTTCAAAATTTTAAATTGCTTATAACTTTTTAAATATAGCCCGTAGATTGAAAATATGGATAATTAGTGATCACCCACAAAATTCCAAAATTTCATATCTTCATAAATATAGCCCGTAGAGCTAAAAAAACGATTATTTGTGATCAACCAAAAAGTTCCAACATTTTCAAAATGTTAAATCGGTAATAAACTTCTTAAATATAGCCCGTAGAGCTAACAGAATAATTATTTGTGATCACCCAAAAAAATTCCAAAATTTTCAAATCGTTCTTAAATGTAGTTAGTAGAGCTAGAAGAAATATTATTTGTGACCAACCAAAAAAATTCCAACATTTTCGATATGTTAAATCGGTAATAAACTTCTTAAATATAGCCCGTAGAGCTAAAAGAAGGATAATTTGTGAGCACCCAAAAAATTCCCAAACTTTTCAAAATGTTAAATCGGTCATAATTTCTTAAATATAGGCCGTAGAGCTAACAGAACGTTTTTTTGTGATCACCCAAATAATTCCAAAATTTTCTAATTGTTCCAAATATGAATGGGGAAGGCAGTTAAGTAAAAATTTTTAACTTAAAGACGCCATCTAGATGTTAAGCTTTCATGAATGAAAACTAGAACAACCAGCATTTAGAAATCTTTCTGTTGTTTCAAATGTGTTAGACTTCCAATTTATTATACAGAAAGTGTGATTTTTAGAATTCTTGTCATTGGATTTGTTGCAATAATTTTTTTGAGAATTTCGAAAAAAGACCCGTGTCTTTCAGGTTTGTCCAAAGTCGT
Organism: Polietes domitor; assembly: GCA_947397865.1. NCBI lineage: Eukaryota > Metazoa > Arthropoda > Insecta > Diptera > Muscidae > Polietes > Polietes domitor. The sequence goes on along the minus strand of OX377622.1, from coordinate 138,765,112 downwards.
GCACTTTTTTATGGGCCCCAAAGATTTGGGGCCTCTGTGTCTTGAATATTTTTATTTACTCTCTGAGGCAACGTTGTAGCTCTTATCATAAAGAAAGGTTAAAAAAAACTTTTAAAAAATCGATTTTTTAACCTTTTCCCCTGTTCAGGTCCATAGGTAGCAAACCGATCAAAATTCAAGGAAACAATCAACACAAAAATGTGCCTAAGATCTCAATGAACAACTTTCTAGAATACATGGACTTTCTAGGAATGATTCTTAACACCGTTTCGGACTGTATCTGTTAATGGTCAGTCCGACTGCAGTGCGCATGAGTGATATTATCCTTAATCAACAGCACGTATACGCTACCTCCACACACTACAGCCTATAAGATTTGTTCGACGACATTTGCGATTTTGACCTTGAAGATGAAGTTTTTTTGATTTTATATGTTCACAATGTTTGTTCTTTATGCCAAGAGCTAAAACTTTGCCTCAAAGTATAAATGAAAGTTTCAAACGGTTTGCAAGATATGAGCTTGAGAAAATGATTACAATTTTGCTAAAATGGCTGGGAGACACGGGTCTTTTTTGTCTTTTATCAAGTAGCACAGTGTATTATGAGCGGCAAAAACTTCCAATTTTCATGCGTCCATATCTCGACTTTACTGACTGAATTTTAAAAAGAACATTTCTATTATGCATATTTGAAAAAGATTTTGCCGATATCGATGCTAAACTTAGCTGCATTTAAAGTTTATAAATGCTAAAATAGTTGAAAATTTCATCATAATAGAGGTTATTTCATTGGGATGTATCTCGGAAATTTCGTTTAGTTCGTAGAAAATAGAAGCTATTGAGGTGTTCTTTTGCTTTTAAAAAAGTGTTATTACGTTTTTGCTTTCCTTTTCTGACAGAGGTTTACCTGAGTGTTGAATTTATTCAGTATTGATGATTTTCTACAGTATAATACTATATTCGCGAGACCGTTAAACTATTGTCTTATTTATTCATTTTAAAAAGATTATTTTGGTTATAGCTGTCAATTTAGTTACTGAAATGGTAAAACCTTCTAAGTCCAAAATGAAGCAATACTTTCCTCGTTGTACTCTGTTAATGTATTTAGGAAAATTTATTTAAAGCATACTTTAGGGATGTAGGGCTTTATGGCATGCGAGCGCATATAAATATTGGGTCGATAGTAAACTTAAGGTAAGTATAAAGTTATAATAGCCGTTTGTCGTCGATTAAAAAATAAAATAATTTTTATAAAAAATTCGAAAATCGTAAAAAATCAAAAATTGTATTTGGGCGTTGGGCGTGGCAATAACAATTTTCATTTAATTGTGGACTCAAATGAAATCACTGGTATTGATTTGTATTCACATATATATTAAAATAAGAAATTTATGACGTTATTTCATTTTAACTTACATGGGAGGTGGGCGTGGTTGTGGGCGAATTCAAACAAAAACTAGTTTTTGATCTAATTTGACGATATAAGGGATGTGCGCGAAATATCAAGCTCCTAGCTCTATTCTTTCTAATTTTTGTCGCAGCTTGTATGAAAATATTCCACTGTGCGTAGTGGTGGCCGTATATGGTTATATTTCCATGACTTAAAAAATTGCTCACAGTGTTTGTATTCCAATAATCGAGGGATATATTAGTTCCAAGAAAATATAACAACCTAGCCTTACTCTAAACGACCACTGTGTGAAATTTCCTTCGCACATTCTGCATTTTTCTCCCCACATCCAACCTATACCACCTTCGGTTGTCCACTACCGAATATCTAAATTCGGTGGTCGTCTAACTAATCATACGAGTAGAGATACTCATGCCATATTCATAATAACGTCATATCTTATGAACAACTTGAGCACACACACACATGGAAGCAACCAATAAGTAGTAGATATGCTGATGTTGCTCAAACTCACTCCTGAGGTATGTGGCAGATGTTGCCATTGGTTTCATTTGGGTAATTTGGTTGTTGCTGCCGCTGTCGTTGTTGTTACTTTTGGTTCATTTCTTTAAATTGTTATGTCGTGTTTGTGTACAAATTATCTAAAATGTTCATATGACGACAATGTTACCCGCCACCATACTGCCTCCCGCTTCATCCTCCTCCTCCTGGCTTGCTACTTTGCCACAATTGCTGTGTACATCATCATCATCGGACCACTTGAAAGTTGCTGCAGTTACTTGGACTCCCCTCAGCCTCTTCCTACTCCTCCTCCTGTTGCTACTGCTGCTATTGGTTGTTACTTGTACTTGTACTTGTAGTTGTCGTTTGTCGTGTAGCTGCATTTATGCTTTGCAAATCCTTTGGAGTGCCTACAGTTGGCGCTCACATTTTGCTTCATTACGTTTTTGGTCATTAGCAATTATCATTATCATTACCATACCATTCCATTCCATAGCATTGCGAATGAACATTTAATTTGGTCTACAACAACGTTGCCACACCGCCCCCTAGCCCCCTCAACGGGGTAGGCTGGTAGCTAGAGCTCCTTGGCTGGGTGGTTGGTTGGTGGTTACGTTCTGTGGCAATGGATGGATGTTATGGATGCGTGTGTTGCAAATTGGAAACTCTTTATTTTACGTACACTGTGTTTAGTGGCACTCGTAAATCTTGGCCAAGGCGTCTCTTAAGCTCATCTTGTTTTAAATGAGTTGAAGATGATGGAGCGCCGCTGCAGTAACATGCATGTTGCAGCATCATGTACTTATTTGCAACGATTTCATGTATAACTGTTATGTTCATATGCGGCATGTATGTGTGTGTGTTTTCGTTTGTCTTCCCAAATTGATTTTCTTTGCTCTGGTTTATGTCGTTGTTAATGCTGCCGCATCGGCTGCCGTTTGTTGCCGCTTCTGCTGCTGATACTCTTGTTGCTCTTGTTGGTTTGAGCTTTAATTAAATAAGATTAATATGACGAGTTTCTGCTTCAGCTTATGGCATCATAACACCGCTGCCAACATGCAAAGCGACATCAAATCAATCAAATTTGCAATGCCAATAATGCATCATTGGCTTCTATGCACATTATCTATGCAACGGGGATAAGATAATGCCACCGCTGGATTCATTGGAATTTTTTCATATCTGTAGCAGTAGTTATCCTGTTGCAGCCTAACAGGCAGACAGGTAAATTGTGTTGTAGAAGAGGAACATGTTTAAAAATTTTTTTTCTGTCCATTTTTGAGTCACATTAAGTTGTAACAATTTTTTTATGAATAAACAACTTGATTGAAGAGTTTTTTATGGAGTGAAATTGCTCTAAATTAAAATGATCATACAGGCTCACAGATAATCTATCTATAGATTCATTATAATTTATATGAATTTCTAGCAAGAAAAATTATATAAAATCAAAAAAATTATATAAAAATATATTAAATAATGAATCATTAAATTCAGAATCAAAATCCATCGGCCAAAATTGCAAGTAAACATTTCTGAGTTCTGTAAAAAACTGAAATTAGACAAGGACTCAAGGATTATTTTGAGATATTAACATTGGAAATCCGCCTATCGGATATATTTTAGAAATTAGTCAGAAATTGACTACTTTTCGTATTTTTCAATTTTCTCGAAAAGTATTTTTGTGTTTTAAGTTTTTTTTTAATATTATTTTACGTAGTTGTTCATAGTGAGCAGAAATTTTATTATATAAATTATATAAAATCAGAGGAATCTAGAATCACAACCTAATAAAAAGATATGACTCTATTCGACGACGCACAGTGGTTCGGAATCAGAATCCATCAGAAAAAATTCAATAACTTTTGTTCTATTACACATTTTTGAAATTTGAAATTAAAAAAATTGAAAATAGACAGGGACCCATGGATTATTTTGAGATATTAACTATTAAAATCGATCAATCGCATATATTTTATAAATTGGTCAAAAATTGACTACTTTTAATTTTAACGAAAAGTACAATTTTTATTTTTTGTTTTTTAGTTTTTTAATAGGATAGTGTTATATGGGGATTTTAGGAATTCAATTTGAATACGCTAAACAGCCTTTTTAAGAGACTCGAAAAAAAATCATGAGCCAAAAAATGAGGGTGGTAGGGTAGATGCAAGTGGGTGCTCATCGGGGTCAATGTGATGGAAAAGGGGTAAAAATACACAAAAGGCCCCACAACTACCTCGGAGTCGCCCGCAGAGGGGGAAACATGTAAGACCGACTCCCATTTATTTTCTCTCCCCAATATTGTTTTCGAATACACATACCCCTTATCTCTAGTCGTTAGAGGGGTTCCCATACAAATTTTTTTTTTGATTTTAACTGGGATATTGTCCTGGCTCAAGACGATTTTGCATCTATATTTAATAGAATGAAAATTAATTTACAAATCGCATGGTGACATTTATTACTTGACGGCAGACTACCACTATCATGATTTCCACCCTGTCTAAAGGTTTCGTTCAGGTGGCTTCACAGCGTCTTTTCAACATCAATCCAGGCCTCTTTAAAGAAATGATTCTCACAAACGAACGATAAGCACATCTCACTTGCCGAATTGGCGTTTA
>OX377622.1:138038812-138148388 GCA_947397865.1 Polietes domitor | reverse complement strand
ACGGACATGCCTCTTACAGCGTGAAGACATCCCAAAAAGTGGAATTCGTACCTTTAGGGGTTGAAAGGTACCATCGCAATGACCAAACGTTTGGGCCTAGAATCTTGGAATTTTATATTTATATTTATTCTTATAGCTTCAACGCGCCCAAGAAAACATTTTTTTAAATTCGTATTTTTTTGGAATGAAATAGGGTAAAAAGGGATAAAAATTTCCAAATTCGTACTTCTAAAGGGTAAACGGGGAAAAAGGGGATAAAAAAGGTACCATCAACACGGCTGACGCTATAATAATGAAATTCGGTGTGTATATTCGCCTTACAGCGTAGATGCGAGATAAAAAGAAAATTTTCGAAATTTGTTCTTTTAAGGGCTAAAAATGGAAAAAGGGGATAAAAAAGGTACCAACAACACGGCTGAAGCTATAATAATGAAATTCGGTGTGTATAATCGCCTTACAGCGTAGATGCGAGATAAAAAGAACATTTTCGAAATTTGTTCTTTTAAGGGATAAAAATGGAAAAAGGGGATAATAAAAGTACCAACAACACGGCTGACGCTTTAATAATGAAATTCGGTGTGTATATTCATTCGCCTTGCAGCGTAGATGCGAGATAAAAAGAAAATTTTCGAAATTTGTTCTTTTAAGGGATAAAAATGGAAAAAGGGGATAAAAAAGTACCAACAACACGGCTGACGCTATAATAATGAAATTCGGTGTATATATTCGCCTTATAGCGTAGATGCGAGATAAAAAGAAAACTTTCGAAATTTGTACTTTTAAGGGATAAAAATGGACAAAGGGGATAAAAAAAAGGGTACCAACAACACGGCTGACGCTATAATAATGAAATTCGGTGTGTTTATTCGCCTTACAGCGTAGATGCGAGATAAAAAGAACATTTCCGAAATTTGTACTTTTAAGGGATAAAAATGGATAAATGGGCGGTGGTACACCCTTTTGTAAAATTCGTACTATTTGCGGGTGAAATTGTGTAAAAAGTGATAACAATGGTACCAATCATGAAATTAAAGTGTACACATCGCCATGCATAGAAATTAAGGGATTTTTTTAAATAATAAGGAAAAGAGGGATTAAAATGGTGCCAACAACCCGGCAGAAGCTAGATTTGAGAAATTCGGTGTGTACACTCGTCTGAGCTCTAAAGGATTTTTCCAAAATTTATACTTTTAAGTCGATCGAAACAAAAAGCGACTGAAATGACAATACAAATGTATTGTATCAAAATGTGCACGTTAAAGGTGGAAGCGGATCAAAAGTGATAGAAATCTTAAAAACCAAATTGGGGAAAATGGGATAACCAAAGTTTTCAGCTAGAATCTGAAAAGGCTATTAGAAAGTCGGTGTGTACATTTCTCCCAATACGTAGACGAGCAACAAAAAATAGTTTTTCGAAATTTTTATATTTAAGGGCGGCACAAAAAGGGATAAAAATGGTACCAACTTACTAATACAATTTCAGAAATTTGAGACAAAATAAAAATAGTACCTACCAAAAATATTGCACTAGAAGCGTAAAGTTTTATTTTGACCAAAGCTTATGCCAATTTGTGTGGAAGGTACCAGAAAGGTTGCTTCCTAGTTGAAGTCAAAATAAAGCGAACGTTTCGAGGCGTGCCTTCGTTCGTTCCTGGTTGAAGCCAACCAAACTAAACCAAATTCAATACATGTTTCAATATTCTTCGTATACTTTCCATTTTTTCCCCCAAAAAGAATTTTCCACAAATTCCAATTGCAAGTTCTAAAACAAAAACCAATTGCTTCTTTTGGAAAACTTTACGAAGAAAACCACTACGAAGAAATAGTAATAAAACATTTCCACTTTCCACAGTATTGCTGCAAGACTTTATGGGGAATTTCCAACTTGCATTGCGGCAACAGTCGGTTGTTCAAATATAAACCAAACCATACCGACAAAACTTGACCTTGTCTGTTGCCCACCCCAAGGAAGACTATTTGGGAATGGCCAACCTCCCACTGGCACACTTCTGTTCTTCTTTTTTCTTTTTCAAATTTATTGAAGACGTTTGGTCAACAAACAAACAGTAGACGCCCACTTTACTGTGCTGGCTGTGGAAGGAGAACCCGTCTCATGCCTGTCTAACTGTCTGTCAGTCAGTCGTATTGAAAAGAATTGCCAAAATAAATAAATAGTATGTATCAGGAAACAAAAGCTTGGCAAAAAAGAAAAAGAAAACGTTGAGCAAAAACCTTAAAGTGGTTCAACCCCTGTTATACGTTTAGTATATGGAACGGAAGTTGTTTTTAGTTACTTCGTCTCTATATATCCTCTACTTCATCGTACATCACTTCCCGCTAGATATTTGTTGCTCTACTTGTCGTCGTCGTTTCCATGTTGGCACAATAAAAATATGTGTGTCCACAAAGCCCATGAGTGTGGTTGTGGTCCTCCCTCAACCGTCTCTTTTTATGACATAATTCCAACAATGGTAGGTGGTGTTAGCTGGTAGCCCCCCACCTCTTCGCTTGGCAATAAAAATATTTTCCAATTTCCTTGTAAACCTCCAAATCACAATATAATGTAGCCAGCTTAAATATTTCTATCTCTGCTATGCTATTTCGTCGCAATACAGATATATAGCTATACCGTTATGCAGATATATTTTAGATTTTTTCTCTGTGTCTGTGTCATTTTAAGGTTATTTATCGTTTCAGTTCGTTTTCTTTTTTATTGGATTTATTTCGGTTTATTATTTGTGATTGAGAATTGTTGATACTTTTTTTTTTGTTTGTTTGCATAAATCTTTTCTTTCTTTGGCCATAATCAATTGTTATTTATTGAGAACAAAAATTAAAAGTGAGTGAATTATGGTTAGTTTCTGATAACACGCACAAATGAAGGTTATGCGGGTTTTCTGATTAAACAGCTGATTGTCAAAATGTCAACACAGAAACACAGGGTGTTTAGAGCCAGCCAGAGTCGCATATGTCAGCTAGAAGCCTTTTCAGACCGCATATGAAATCTAGCCGAAATGACATAAGTTCGATTTACAAATGTCAGATCCCATACAAATTTGACATTTGAAAATCGACCTTATGGCATTTCAAGTTCAAATCAATCGATTTCGCATGCAGTGTGAAAAGGCCTTAACAGGTGTTTTTAAGTTTCCATATTTTTCACAATTTTGTCAGTCCACATCTGGTTAGGTTCGGTTCTGGTACCAGTCTGATAGTTAGTCTATGACCATTTAGACCAGAAGAGGCGCATCGTGATACCAAGGGATACGCCCCTCATCTAAACCATCCTATGCAACTCGCGAAATACTTTATCTTGTCGGCGTACAGTGGCTCAGAATCAAAATACTTCGGTCAAAATTCATTAACTTTTGTTCTAATAAACAGTTTTGAGTTCTGTAAAAACTAAAATTAGTCAAGGACCCAAGGATTATTTTGAGATGTTAACATTAAAAATCGGGCAATCAGATATATTTTAGAAATCGGCCCAAAGTTGACTACTTCACGTATATTTCGATTTCGAAAGAAAATTAAAAGTTTAATTTTTTGTTTGCATGGTTTTTTTAACAAATTTAAGAATATTTTTTTTTGTTGTATTACACCTTTTTCCGATTTTGAAAATTGAAAAAACGATTTTTTTTACTTTGTCGAACTATTTCTCACACATTTTAAGAGATTTTGCACTCCAATTTGTTTTATTAGAAATTATGGTTTCTTAGCTTTATTAAGGCGCCAAAATTGTGTTTGTGCCAAATAAAGTTTGTTTGTTAAATATTATATTATATAATTTAAAAATACCCTTTTACTCGGCCAAAATTCAATAACTTTTCTTCGAGTAAACATTTTTGAGTTCTGTGAAAAATTTAAATTAGAGAAGGACCCAAGTATTATTTTGAGATATCAGCATTGAAAATCGCATAATCGAATATAACTTAAAAATTAACCAAAATTTGACTACTATTCGTATTTCCCGATTTAAAAAAAAAAAACTAAAATGTTTATTTTATTTTTTTGTGTTACGTTTTTTAACATTACTTTACGAATTTCTTCATAGTAATTTAACATTTTCCGGTAAGAGAGCGTAATATAGTTTCATTGGCGAATTTCAAGCAAATTGCCTCTAGTTTAATATAAAATTATTAAACCTTAAAACATTGTTGTTCTTAATTCTCTTGGTGGGTCGAAAATCTGGAATTTTATCAAAGATAATATTAAAAAATTCGTAACTTTTTTCTGGTAGGAAACAGAAATATAATTTCTTTGGCGAATTTCTAGCAAATTGCTTCTAGTTTAATATAAAATTATTAAATTTTAAAAAAATATTTTTTAATTTTTTAAAATTCAAAAATTTTGTCACAAGGTAATTTACAAAAAATCTTAACATTTTCCGGTAAGAGAGCTAAATATAGTTTCATTGGCGAATTTCAAGCAAATTGCCTCTAGTTTATTATTAAACCTTAAAACATTGTTGTTCTTAATTCTCTTGGTGGGTCGAAAATCTGGAATTTTGTCAAAGATAATATTAAAAAATTCGTAACTTTTTCTGGTAGGAGACAGAAATATAATTTCTTTGGCGAATTTCTAGCAAATTGCTTCTAGTTTTATATAAAGTTATTAAATTTTAAACAAATATTTTTTAATTTTTTAAAATTCAAAAATTTTGTCACAAGGTAATTTACAAAAAATCTTAACATTTTCCGGTAAGAGAGCGAAATATAGTTTCATTGGCGAATTTCAAGCAAATTGCCTCTAGTTTAATATAAAATTATTAAACCTTAAAAATTTCTTTCTTAATTTTCTTGGTGGATCGAAAATCTGGAATTTTGTCAAAGATAAAATTAAAAAATTCGTAACTTTTTTCTGGTAGGAGACAGAAATATAATTTCTTTGGCGAATTTCTAGCAAATTGCTTCTAGTTTTATATAAAGTTATTAAATTTTAAAAAATATTTTTTACATTTTTTTTTCTAAATTCTCTGGGTGGATCGAATATCTGGAATTTTGTCACACTATAATTTTAAAAATTCAAAACTTTTTTTCTGGTAGCTGATAGTAATATAATGTTATTGATGAATTTCAAGAAAATTGCTTGTAGTTTAATATGAAATTATAAAATCTTGAAATTTTTATTTTTTCTTAAGTCTCTGGTTGGATCCAAAATCAAAAAAATTGTCAAAGTAAAGTTAATTTAAAAAATCCCAATTTTTTTCTGGTATGAGGTTGGAATTTGGCAAATTTTAAGCAAAGTTTAATATAAAATTAATAATTAAAAAAAAATATTTTTCTGTAATATTTTAGTAATTTCAAATATTTATGGATATTTTTTTTCGGTTGTATTTTTTGGTCTGTAATCAATATTTGATTTGAACTGCAATATCCCAGCTCAAGACCATTTTGCATATATATTTAATAGAATGCAAATTTATTTACAAATGGCATGGTGACATTTATTACTTAGCTGCAGACTACCACGATCATGATTTCAACCATATCAAAAGTCTTTTCAAGTGGCTTCGCAGCGACTTTTCAACATCAAACCCGGCCTCTATAAGGAGATGATTCTCACAAACGAACGAAAAGCACAACTCACTTGCCGAATTTGCGTTTAAGAAATCGCACCAAGTAATAAAGCACACATGCCACCTTACAAGCATCTCATTGATTTACCCAGCAATACTTCTGCCGTGCCAACATATTTTAGAAATTAGCCCAAAGTTAAAGTACTTAACTTATTTAAAAAAGTAAAATTTATATTTTTTTGTTTTTACTTTTTTATCATTTTACGTTATTATTATTAATAATGCGCAGAAAAATGCTACTTTTTCGTATTACAGATTTTCAGCTTTTTCAGATTTTGAAAATTGAAAAAAAAACATTTTTCAAGTAAAATTTTTATGTTTACGTTTTTTAACATTATTTTACGTATTTAGTCATAATGCACAAACAAATATTTTTGTTTTCGTATTACAGATTTCCATTTTTTTCGGATTTTGAAAATTGAAAAAAAATCATTTTAAGAGATTTTGTATTCGAATTTGTTTTATTGGAAATTATAGAGTCTAAGCTTTATTATGGCGCCAAACTGTGTTTAAAAAAATATTCTTTTTGAAAAATTGTACGGCTTTTGAAGAACAAAGGTTGAAGGGTTCCCGCTTTTTTGCAGGGTAACTTTTGCCTGCATGAAATTGTACCCTTGGGAGATAGGATGCATTTAATGCAAAAAGTCAGATTTTTTAGTTCTAAAACGCGAATTACTCGTTTTTTCTCATTAACTTTTAAAAAGGTAAGTACACAACTAAAAAGATGAGCAAATTTACTTTACCCTCAAGCCAAATTGTATGCCAATAGGCATACAACTAAGCCCAATAAATCCCTAATAACTGAGTTTGCAGACAAATCGAAGTAATACAGGTAAACAGAAAATACATATATTGTGGGTCATGTAAAATTTTAAATTAGAATCGGCTATAAAAAGAAAAATACTGATTATTTTTGCAAATTTGTGGTTTTATTGGATTCCGATTAATCCAATCCGATTAATCCAATTTTTCAGTACATTGCCCAATGATACCGCCAGCCCAAAATTCACACCAATCAGTGACTCTGAACACCAAATGCTGCAATTGTTGTTATTGACATAGCCACCGAGTTGAAAATGAGCTTCATCTGAGAACACGAACAATTTCCACGTACATTTCTTACAGTTTGAGTTAAAGACTCAATACTTTTAAAAAGTTTTTAATATTTCCCAATTATTTTTCGAGCGTATAGCGTCTCATTTTGCAAATGTCTAACATAAACCTGAAAATAAAAATATTTAATGTCAATTTTTTTACAGAACTCAAAAATGTTTACTAGAACAAAACATATTGAATTTTGGCCGATAGATTTTAATTCTGAACCACTGTGCTGGGCAAGTCCCCCAAGCCTTCAAAGAAAACAGAAGGTAGTGGCATTAAACTTCTTCCAGCCAGAGATAGAGAAGGTGTTCAACGCTTCCTATCTTCACATCATCCTCACTGAAGTCATTCGACTCGAAGCCCAGCCTCTGGACGTGTGTGTCTTCTGTCTGAGCTGTACCTTGGATGTTGATGTTGTAAATTATTGTTAACTTATTTATTGAGAACAAAATTTTATTGTTTATTGCAACACAATTAATCAGCTGATGCTTAGCACACGGTTGCTGTCACTCACCTGACAGAGTTGTCTTTATACAGAGTTGCATTTCAATTCGAAGCAATAGAGCGCTCCTGCAAAACATTGCATTTTTTAAAACCTCCATCATTTATCTATATTTTTCCAAGTATGGGGTGGCCCATTTAACATTATAAATTTGAACTAAAAAATAAAATTCGTTTTTATTTTATTTTCGGGTTTATCTTTCACATTTGCAAAATGGGACGATATACACTCGAATAAAATTTGGAAATGTTAAAAACTTACTTCCAATGAAGTGAGTCTTCAACAAAAAAATGTAAAATTTTACGTAGAAATTTTTCGAGAAGAGATCGGCCTTCATGAAGCTCATTTTCATCTCGGTGGCTATGTCAATAAGCAAAATTGCCGCATATGGAGTTCAGAAAAGCCACACGTTGCTATTGAGAGCCAACGCAGCCACAATGAGTCACTGTTTAGTGTGGATTTTGGCCTGTACTGAAAAATTTATTTGATCGGATGAGGTACTGCCAAGCCAAGTCGTGGTCGTGCTCATATGAATGATATTGTGCTCCATTATTAAATGACAAAGTTCAACCTTTCCAATAAAACCAGAAATTTGAGAAAATAATCAGTACTTTTTTATAGCCGATATTAATTTAAAATGTTACATGGTCCACCCTAAATTTTTTACTTAAAACAAGCTTTGACACTTTTCAACTAAGCTAAGAGAATTGGAGGAATCATCATGACTAGAGGAAAAAAATCGCGGCAACAAACTTTCCTTGTCAAACTTTTTTGTCAACTTAAACTCTTTCCTTCGTCTATCAACGGCTAGTGGTTGGTAGGTTGGCAGAAAACAACTTTTAATAGTCTCTCTCCAAACTGAAGATTTTCGGATCTATCTAGTATAGTTTAATAAAGGACAAGACAATTTAAGTTCAACAACAAGCCAAAGCAGAAGAAGAAGAAGAAAACAAACTTTGATAGAGTTGAGTTGTGTTGAGGAGCAGGCAGGAAGGACAATGGGCAAACAGTGGCCCATAAATTTATCACACCTGCCGGGGGAGCTAGTGTAACAAAGCAGGGGAACCTGGAAACTAACGAAACGGCAACAAGGTAGTTGCAACTAAATTTATGGTTAATATAAATTTAGCCGAAAACAACATGTCAACACCTTTTGGGAGGCAGCACTGGACCACATCCCCATCCAAACAAGAGACAAGAAGGACACAGAACTTCACGTTTTATTTAAGCGATAAATGATTATATCGAATTTGTTTGGCAAACCCCTCCCTAATGGCTGGTAACTTTGCCATGTCCCGAATCCAATCAAGCTTTGATTGAATACTTTTTTTGTTGCAAAGAGTTTATTTTGGTCAAAGCCACGAATCATCTTCATATTCTGGGTAGTCGGTAATTGTGGCAACCTACAGGTTTCAAAACTGACGACCATCAACAGCCACAGCCAACAATAGAAAAATGTCATGTTCATTCAATGTCGTGTTAAATAGTCTAACAACAGCACGACGAAGAAGACAAGGTCATCATAAAAGTTTCTTTATTTTCATGGAACTGACGACGAAGGAAGCAACAACAACAACAGAAACCTGAAACAATATTTCGCTTTATTTCGATACAATACAAGTTTTGGGCGCCAAACTTTTGTGCTCATTCGGAAATTCGACGAAATTGGTAGCGGTCATGCGCTGTATGAACCAAAGAGTCTCAGGAGTGCAGGAGAAACTAAACTGTTATACTGATAATTTCCCCTTTAGCTGGTTGCAAACATACATCAAAATCATATGAAATAACACCAAAAAATTAAATAACGCCCGAAAATATGAAATTATCCCAATTTTTGGGGATTATTTCATTTTCTCCTTTGGGGGGTTATTTAGTAGCGCCAACCATTGATGAAAGGCAACTATAGTGTGGGCCATTTACAATTTTATATTAGAATCTGCTATAAAAAAGTACTGATTATTTTTTTTTTTTTCAAATTTCTGGTTTTATTGGAGAGGCTGAACTTTGTCATTTAATAATATTTGTCATTAATTTAATATCATTCATATGACTACCACGACGTCAATCTGAAACGCATTTAAATTGTGAACGTTTATCTTTTAGCTATTTTATATTTAAAAAAAGTTGCTGTAATAGCAGAAAAGTGCCTGCTGATAGGCAGCAGACAATCGCTGCTGTTAATAACAGACTTTTATCTCTAAATGTTGCAGTAAAGTACCCAAATGAAAATCAATTAACTTCCAAATAAGCTCTCATTCTTTACATTATGCCTACAGGTTATTTCCAATGTACCTACCACGTCACCTTTTTCTTGATTTTTACCAATTTTTTACTTGGTCTAACATTCGACAAAAAACCGGCTTTTTAAATATGTACGCATATTTTAAATTTATTGAGAACAAAAGTTAATTGATATATGTGGAAACAATTTACAGCTGCTGATGTTCGAGATTAAACTCTGAACGAAAGGATTATTTTGGAAACGAAGTTTCTGGGGCAACTTTTTGATTGTTAAGCTCAGAGAACTCAGGATGTCTCGAATTCCATATTTTTTGTAAATTTATTGAGAACAAAAGTTGATTGATTTATAGGGCAAGAGTTTACTGCACCAGATGTTGATTTTATTTATTCATCATTGTCTGTTTAATTGTGTATTCAAAAATACAAATATTAATTCCTTAAATAGTCTGAATAGTTTCAATGTACCTACCACGTCACCTCTATCTTGATTTTGAACAATTTTCAATTGGTCCAACTTTCGACAAAAAAATCGATTTTTTTTAATATGTACGTATACAATAATTTTAAAATAAAAATTTTAATAATAGTCTGGGCAAAATCGGAGTGGTCAACGTATTTTTTGATTAAAAACGCTCGGTTTGATATGGATATGAACGATATTAGCCACTGCAACTGATTGCGTATTTAGGTGAATGCATTATTTCTCGAAATTGGACTGTCAATTGACCGCCGAGAAGATGCGATTTAACACCTCTAGATTATTTTCTCTGGGCTAACGTGAATTCATAGCTTTATCAGAACACACCCGAAACTTTTCAGAGTGCGCCAGAATTTTATATCACTATGCATTTCTAAAACTCGCACTTTACACTCACGATCTCTTTAATTTGAATTTATAATGCAATTCCCAAACTTGTTTCAACTCTATCGATTTTCTCTGCACGATTTTGCAGCAAAATTTCAACTGAACTTTATCAGACGAATGAATATCCAAGGTTCGCTTGCAAATTGTTTGTTAAATGCATGTACATAGATCACGTCGTTAACATGGCTCGTCCGTCCGCAGACTGCCTAAATGCGGATGCTTCATTACATAGGCCACCATGACTGGATGGCTCGTATATGCTTGTGTACCATTTGCTGGCATACTCAAAGAGCATTGCCATTGAAGCTAATGTCTCTGGCCAGCATCAAACGGGGTAAATGGTCGATTTAAATGGATAAATGGCAAATTTTATGACTGCCGAAATGTGTACGTTACACGTTGTGCTGGCAAACACATTTATCGATGACTTTTATTGCAGGCGAATGCGTAAAAGGAAAATATTGGATTTTCCAGTTACACAGTGATGGGGCGAATGGGGTTGACTTTTGTGAAATTGTGAAGTGTTTCATTTCAAAATTTATGGCGGCACAAAGATTGATGGTTAGAGTCCACCCGTTCTAACGTTCGATTAAAAACAATGTTCGAGGGATTTTTTTTGGCATTGGGGGATTGTTGGAATTGAGGGATTGTTGTCGGAAGGTTTATTGAGGACAAAAATTGATTGGTGCACAGGGAAACAAAATATGATAAGACAGATTTCAGTGTAAGTTACCACAGTTACCCGAAATAATGTTTAAAGCTTGAATCAAAAACTATCAACTCTATTACTCTCAAAATAACTCATAGAGTCCACTTATTCTTAGCTGACAAGGTGTGCAAAATTTACCGCAATTCGAAGGAAACGCTGTGTCCTTACCTTTTCCCAACAGCCATTGTATCTCCGAATAGTTCAGAAGTTTAGATTTAAAAAAATTCTGATCGAAAGAATTATTTTGGAAGCGAAGTTTGTTTAGCAACTTATTTTTTTTAATTCAATATTTATTTACAATATAATGTTTTACAAAAATTATTGTGCCCCGCGCCAATAATGGCTTTTTGGAGCAAGTTGGCAACAAAATACTAAAATTTACTAATTTATATACGTATTTTTAAATTATATAAAAATATATGGTAAAATTAAACTATATTAATTCATTTTCTATTCAATATTTTTAATTTGAGGTAATAATAGTATAGAAGCATTTCAATATTTACAAGGAAGAAATCTTTTATTCTTTTTTTAAAAATAGACAAGGTATTACTTTGCCTTATAAGCAAGGGTAAGTTATTATACTCAACACTGCCTGCGTAGTCAATTCAATGTCTTGTTGTTTGAAGCCTACATCTCGCTATTCTGAGATCCGAGGAGTTTCTCGTATTGAATACATTTGTGTTTAAATTAAAAGAAATAGATCTGTGTCCAATTTGATTGATGGATTTGTAAACGTACATTAGCAATTGCTTTTTATATAAACCACGTATTGGCAAGATATTTTTCGCATAGTCTCGGTACAATGATATTGTGCCATGACGAAGATGCAAATTATAAACACATTTGAGAGCCTTATTTTGAGCAGCTTGAAGTGATTTCAACTCACTATTCATTCTGTGGCCATATACTACCACCAAATACTCAAGATGGCTATGGACCAACGCTTGATAAATCAAAAGTTTTGTCTTAATATCCAATTTCTTCCTTAATTTGAAGATTATTCCAATTGCAGAAGAAATTTTTGATTTTACGTATTTTATATGTTCATCCCATTTTAAATTACTTTTTAGTTTTATTCCCAAATATTTAATTTCTTAATAAAATTCCCATCTACAAAAATGCCAAAGTTATTATTCATAGTTAAGGACGGCCGAAATCTTAATAATTTCGTCTTGCTAGAGTTCAACACAAGTCTGTTCAGCCTCGCAAATTCGCACATCAGAGCAGCATCTTTTTCCATTTGAACTCTCAGCACTTTTTCATATTTATAAGGGTAGAATATTGCTATATCATCTGCAAATATAACAACAGATCCAAATAAACCGAGATAATTTATTATTTATATATATCATAAACAGAAGCGGGCCAATGATACTACCCTGAGGTACTCCGCAACTCACAGGCTGTACTGAACTTCTTCCCTCCCTAACTTGGACAAATTGTCTCCTATTTGACAAATAGCTTCTGATAAGTTGCAGATCATTATCTAGAATGCCATAAAATATAAGTTTTTGTAACAAAATCTCGTGATTAACCAAGTCAAAAGCTTTGCTAAAATCATAAAATATTCCAGCTACTCCTAAAGATCCCTCGTCTAAACCTCGACATATTATGTTTACCACATTTAAAATTGCTTCATCAGTCCCTCCACCTTTAATATATCCAAATTGCGTCTTACATATCAACGATTCTTCATCAAAGTATTTTAGAAGTTGGGTGTGCATAATCCTCTCAAATATTTTGTGGATAGATGATAGTATTGCTATGGGTCTGAATTGTTCTGCTGTATTCGCCCTCGTAGTTTTAGGTATAGGAATAATCTTATGCAGTTTCAGAACATCTGGATATGTCGCCAAATTTATCATAGCATTAAAAATACTTGTAATATAAGGTGACAAAATATTACAGCACTTTCTTAATAAAGTCGCCGGTATTTTGTCCTCTCCAGGACTCTTGGATCTATTCATATTTTGAATAACTTCCATCAGTGTATTGATATGCTGTGACAACACAGGATGTTTTATAATTTCATAAACTTACTGACATATTTTTCAAATTTATTGAGAACAAAAGTTGATTGTTTTATAGGGCAAGAGTTTACATCCATTGTATCTACGAATAGGACTGATGTTTGGATTCAAATAAACCCTAAACGAAAGCATTATTTTATTAATTTCTTTAAATTTATTTAGCAACATATTGATTGCTATGCTATGACAACACAGGATGTTTCATAATTCCGTAAACTTATTGTCATATTTTTTAAATTTATTGAGAACAAAAGTTAATTGATATATGAGGAAACAATTTACTGATGCTGATGTTCGAGACTAAACTCTGAGCGAAAGGATTATTTTGGAAACGAAGTTTCTGGAGCAACTTATTGATTGTTCTGCTCTGACAACTCACTTTTCTAAATTTATTGAGAACAAAAGTTGATTGATTTATAGGACAACAGTTTACAGCCTTTGTATTTGCGAATAGTCCAGAGTTTCAATCAAAATAAACTCTGAACGAAAGAGTTATTTGGGAATTTAAATTAGTTTATCAACATATTGATTGCTATGCTGTGACAATTTTTAAATTTATTGAGAACAGAAGTTGATTGATATATGAAAAATTGATAAACTCTGTACGAAACGATTATTTTGGAATTTAAATTTGTTTAGTGACTTATGATCTGACAACACAGGATGTTTCTTAATTCCGTAAACTTTTTGTCATATTTTTGTAAATTTATTGAGAAGAAAAGTTGATGTTTCGTGTTTCGTTTCCCTCATCTCATGATTTTTATTTATTTTCCAAGAAATAAATCAAAACATACATTTTGTAAACTTAAAAACTTACTGTCATATTTTTGTAAATTTATTGAGATCAAAAGTTGATTGATTTATTGTGCAAGCGTTTACTGATCCGGATGTTCATGGCTTGATTTTATTTGTTCATAATTGTCTTTTTAATTATGCATTCAAATGAAATCCAATTTGCTGGCAAAATTCCATATGTATTAATATAAACTTTTTTTAATTGAACGTCTGCTTATGTTCTCCATCCATGTTTCGTTTCCGTTTATTTATTTTTCATATCAGTTTTATTTATTTTTCATAAAATGAATCTAAACTTATCTATTTTTTCATCTGTATTTTCATTTATTTTTTTCTCATTTTCTTCTCGTTTTTACAGTTTTCAACTTTTTCATAATATTTATGCACTTTACATGCCACGGTTTACTTTATTATTATCATCACATTATGTACTCTCCACTTCCGACCCATAATTTAAATTCTGTTAAAAATGGCTTTCACACATTTCCTTCCCTTTCCTGTTCTTAATTGTATCATTGGCTGTCCAGTCTGTCTGTCTGGCTGTGTGGTTGAGCGCGCGCGTGTATTAAATTTATTTAGCCTTTCATTAATTACATTTAACTGGGGGGTTTTTTGCACAACCATGGCGGTTGATTTTTAAAGTTATTTCGAGATTAAAAAGTGAGAGTTAATGACCGGAAATTATCTTTACGGCATTGTGCGCTCTTATCCCCGAATTATACCCCTTTGCTGGCCACTACTCGCTACCGAAGGACTGACCCGGAAAGTGTTAATAATCATTAACCGGTTTTATGTATTAAATTTAATATTTTTCTTTTAAAGCCTTAACCCTTCTTTTCCTCTGGTTGCTTGGTGTGTGTATGTTTTTTATTATTATTCTTTCGGCCCATTGTGTTTTAAATCATTGACCGACCGACCGTGCAGACATGTCGATTTTATGAGCAACATGCTTTGTTGTTGGATAATGAGATTGGGGTGGGCGGAGCTGGAGATGTTGTAGATTATTATCCATTGTTGACCATGGCTAATCGTTTTGAGTTTGTTTGCAGTTTATGTTCCATTTTTATGGGCGATTTCCTGACTGTTATGGCTGTTTGACCAGCAACTAAATTTGAAAGAGTTGTCATTGCTCCGAAGTGAATCTGAGTTAGTTAGACTTGACACGAAATGTAGTTAAGCAATGGTGGGGGAACTGAATATTGTGTTTCCTTTGAAAACTGCTAAAATAATAGATAACTTAATTGTAACTCCTCGGGAAAATTGCTGCCTTGAAGTATTATTTCGATATATAGTATAAACATATTGGAAAAAAATTATATTTATTTATAAAATTATTTTTTGTTAATATTTTTATTTGGTTTGGTTTGGCTATATTAACAAATAATGCAACATTTGCCTGTAATGTTACTGCACTTCTACGAAAATCGACCTCCTCTGTGGAATGCATTCTATGGTGGAGGGTATACATAGTCCGGCTTGGACGAACATAACGCCGTTTTCACTTGTTTTGTATTAAAAAAATCACATAAGGTACACTCAAAGGAATTTGTCAGTAAAAGAAAGCAGAAAGTCTGCTGTAAGAGCAGATTTTCTGCTCAAAAAGAGATATCAGATTTGTATCTGCTGAAATAGCAAACATCTGTTTGCTGTTTTTAGCAATAAAGAAAAAACGCTTTCTTTAAACTTTAAGCATATGTACAGAACAATATAGCCAGTTAACAATTTTATTAACAAAACTTTTTAGAACAAATGTTATTATAAGGGAATTTATTACCAATTCTCTTTTGTATTTGTTCAGCTTGAGGCCATAGAAAAACTGGTGTTGTTTGTTTTATTTTATTTTATTTTTCCCAATATTTCGGTTGCCTTCGTCAACCATCATCAGGGGTAAAAACAATTAAAAATAATTAGCGTCGTCGGAATTTATTACCACTGAAAGATACTGTGATTGTCTTTTTAATGATACGCATATTGCCCCAAGCTAATATAAAACGAAATTCGAGATAAATTCGTTTTCGCCGTCAATCTGAAAGGCTTTTAAATTATAAACGATTATTTTGTATCTATTTTTATAATTTAATTAATAGCAGCCATTTTTAGAAGACTGCAAACACTTTAGCAGTGTGAATGCTGATGCAAGATTGCAGAAAAACTGCTGTTGTGGCAGAAAAACTGCTATAATAGCAGAAAATTGCCTGCTGATAGGCAGCAGACAACCGCTGCTGTTAATAACAGACTTTTTTCTTTAAGTGTACGGCTCAGATTCTGAACTCATCGTTATTATTACTAAAGATGTTGGAATATCCCCTCTCGTGAAAATACATTCACTTAATTATTTTATTTTTTCTTTTTATTTCTAGTTACTTATTTCCAGTCTACGTCATAAGGCGTCTTCAAACCCACACATTATAAAAACAAAACAAAAAACAATGAAAAGAAGATAAAACTGAATTGTGTCACTTACAGTTGAAGGGGCAGTGCAACGTCAAGCGCCACATGTTAAATTGCCTGACATTGTGCGAATGTGTCAAAGACACAACAAAGAACGCGAGCGCGCGAAATAAGCAACACAACGAGCTTTTGAATGAAAGGAAATAATGGATATTAAATTTTCATATTATAGAGCAAGTAACGACCACTTGTTGGAATGTTCGAACTGAAAATGTTCACAAAATATAAAAATTAAAATAAATAATAATATAATTATTATATTATATAATAAGTTGTTGGGAAATGTAACACTGAAATTTATTTTTATTTTCGTGACATGTTGCATTTGTATGGATGTTTGGCCAAATAGAAATATAAGGCCGGTTCGATAGGACTTACTCGCTTTTCATTATGAGACATTGCCAGCAATCGATTTTTCTTAAATGGACCAATAAGAAATCTGGCAGCAACACTAAGAGAGTAGAAAGCTATAGGGTTGGCCATTAAAAATTTTAAATTATAATCGGCTATAAAAAAGTACTGATTATTTTTCAAATAAAATCAGGTTGAACTTTGTCATTTAATAATGGAACACATAATATCATTCATATGACTACCACGACTGTCTCGGCAGTACCTCATCCGATTAACCCAATTTTTCAGTACAGCCCAAAATCCACACTCAACAGTGATTCGTTGTGGACAGAGATACAAGCCGACCGATTTTAAGTCGCCACCGCCGCATATTTCAACACGAGCCGCGCCGCAGCCGATTTCGTCGACTTCAACCACGCCGCCGAGATTTGCCGGAGTTCTAACTCAGTCAAATCTTACTAGCAAAACGAAAGAAAATATAAATGTCGACTTAGACAACCTGCTGCTGTGAAATATATTGATCTTTCTTTGAATTTGGTATCGCACTATATGATGATGATTGTATTTTGATTTGAAAGTCGCATTTATATAAGTCAATTCCAGTACGTGTGGCCATGTGTTTCTATAAATAACAATGAACAACAGATCATCTATTATGCTTCTTTAGTGTGTCAAAGTAGGTAGAGTATTATTATTCTTTGGAAGGATTGTGATATTCAAGACTCACATGAAAAGCTGTAATTACAAAAATATTTATTAAATTCATCCATATTATAAATTTTGGGAATGAATTTCCACTCCAAAAAAATTATTGTATGGGATAACAATTAGGGTGTCCAACCGAGTATTTTTTGTCAAATATTTGTTGGAATAATAAAAAATCATGATTTTCGAATAACGAATAAATTGTCCCAAATAATCGATTAATCGATATTATAAATTTTGCCTTAAAAACTAATGAAATCTTCGTATGCTTTGTATGATAAATTGATTTTGAATAGCCAGTTTGCTCCATTTGAATAAAAAAATTTGAAACACCAAATATAAAACCACAATTTTTTCGATTTCTCCGACATTTAAAAATAGCAAAAACTGGCCAATAGCTTCGGAATTATTTAAAATTTAAAGAATAGTAATTTCATAGAAAAATTGAGGTTAACACCGCAATAATAAAGTCAGTTCTGTTATAAATCATATGATCCATATTCGAAAAATATCAATCGATAACTTCTGATATTGTGCTCGTTTAAGGGAAGGTTCTTTATTTTGATAAGATATTAAGACTTTTGCCAACTTCTAATGAATTTCGATATTACAATTTTTAAATAAAATCAGTTACGTAATAAACGTTCAATATATAGTGGAAATACCCGTAAACTGGCGTGTCTAATCTATATAACTCTTATTAATTATATTTTATTTAAGTGGACATTTGTTCGATTAATCGAATAACTCTCGACTTCATCATTCGATTAATTGGAAATTTTTTGTTTTCAAATAAACGATAAATCGAATAACATAAAAGTCTGAATAATTGGATACCCTAATAACGATATTAAATTATTGGAACATTGGCTAATATTAACAAGTATTGAACTACTTGCAAAAAATAAAAGAAAATTGTTCCTTCCATTTTCCCAAAATTGTCAAATAAATAGGGGTAATCGAATGACAGAACGAGCCGGCAAATCAGCCGAAAGCCGCCGCCGCCGACCCATTATTGCCTTGTCACACTGCATGCGAAATCTAGTTGGAATGACATAGGGTCGATTTACAAATGTCAGAGTACAAGATTGATATTTGAAAATCAACCTTATGTCATTTCAAGCTGAAATCGATTTGATTTTCTTTCTGAGTTTTAGCCTTTTCACACTGCGTGCGAAATCAACCGATTTACAAATGCAAAATTTATATGGGATCTGACATTTGTAAATCGACCGTAAAATGAAATCGATCGATTTCGCATGCCATGTGGAAAGGCTATTATCCCATTATTATTAATTATAGATTTTCAGACTGCATTCGAAATCAAGGTCGATTTACACATGTTAAATTTGTATGGGATCTGACATTTGTAAATCGACATTATGCCATTTCACCTCAATTTCGCATGCAGTCTGAAAAGGCTATTATTATACAGTGTTAATTAACTTCTCGCGAAAAAACTCGCCACTCCATTATGTTTTATCAATTTGTCATAAATTTGCACGTCAACTTGTCAATTTCTCAATGGCAATTGCTAAGTAAGCCACCATTGAGTGTCTCGCCTTTGATGCTTATCTTCGCTTTATTGAAATCCACTTTTATTCGTTTAACAAATAAAAAGCTATCTGTACGTTCTAAAGCAATCCTTTGAGATCCAAGGATATTACTTTATTTACAGCGATTGCCCTTTTAAAGAGCGTTTTAGTCGGGGGTTTGCTAACCCTTTCAAGCATGTAATATGATTTGGGGAAAATATCACCCACCCACCCCAAAGTGTATGCTTTTTTTAAAGAGCTTCTCCAACCAGCAGCAGTGTTGCGTTCGGTTGTTTTCATTATGTTGACACCAAAGGCACTGGGGGGTTTTGTTGGCTCAAGCATCCGCAGCAGTCTATTGACACTTGCATGTTTCCGAAGTGTTCTGTTTGCATACAAAAGACAACAACAACAACAGCAAAAAACCGCCGAAATGTTCACTTGTTTTGTTTGTTATGTGTTCTTTTTTGGGGTCTAAAAACAGTCGCAGACAGCAGAAGAGCCGAAGAGCCCAACAACACCACCCACCATAATGGCAACATGTACTTAACCGCTTTTCAACCACCATCGATATTACACCCTATACTTAGAGTCACTGGGTTTCTGGGTTAAATATGTTTGTTTGTATGTTCAATTCTCCAGTGAAAATTATCCACAGAAAAAGACACACAAAAGTTCTTGAGAACCAAGTGAAAGGACTAAAGATGAAAAGCCAAGGCAACAACATAAGTGACAGAGTGTAAACAAAACCTAAAAAAAAAAGTTGAAACGTTATTTTAAAAACAACGACGACGAATGCGTATGTACGAATTCCCAAATCGAATAGCAAGACAGTAAACAACTTCCTCAGTCCAAAAATAACTTATATTATATAAGTATTATATAGTCACAAGTCAACTTCGGCTTAGTTATGGTTGCTGAAATGTTGTCAACCTGAAAGTAACACTGAAGGTTAAACTTATGTTGGGATATACACCCAAAATCTATTTTTTCTGGATTTTGAATTTTTTCATATGGAGTTTGACAAACGAAATGAGGAAAAAGTGAATTTTCGGTAAAAAGTATTGATTATTTTTTCAAATTTCCTCTTTCATTGGAAAGGTTGAACTGTGTCATTTAATAATGGAAAACAATATTATTTATTTGACTACCAGGACTGGCTCGGCAGTAGCTCATCCGATCAACCCAATTTTTTAGTACACCCCAAAATCCACTCAAAACAGTGACTCTGAACTCCATATGCGGCAATTTTGCTAATTGATATAGCCACCGAGATGAAAATGAGCTTCATGGAGGCTGAACTAAAGGCCGAACGCTTCTCGAAATTATTCCACCTAAATTTCTTACTGTTTGCGTTAAAGACTCACTGCTTTGGAAGTAAGTTTTCCGAATTTTGTTCGAGCGTATAGCGTCCCATTTTGCAAATATCAAACATAAACGTGAAAATAAAAACCAAATTAATCGGTAGTTCAAAGTAAAAGTTTTAAATTGCCCACTCTATAAGGTCGGTTTACAACTGTCAAATTTGTCAGGGATCTGACATTTCTAAATCGATCTTACGTCATTTCAGCTAGTTTCGCGTGTATTTTTAAAAGGCTATAAGATAAATTGTTGCAATTTTCACTAATACTGCGTCCGGATGTGCATCCAAAAAGTCACTTTCGCTTATTTCGGCTATTAAACTCCATATAAAAAATTCAATAAATTCCGATAGTGGATTTTAAGAGTATATCCGAAAAGAAAATAATAGAGATTATCGTTAAACGTTTTATTGGAATATATTGTCCGTTGATGTTTAAAAATATTTAAAAAAAATCATATGGATTGTGAAAGCAAATTCAGAAAAATTCAAAGATTCGCAGCTTAAGCGAATTTATTAATATTATAGAAAAAACACGTCTAATATGTTAGTACTTCGTCAATTTTCTACAGCTTTAATAAAGCTTTCGAACATAAGTTATGTACAGTACATTAGGCAAGCTCACTTGTACTGTACAGAAAATCTGGTTGCAATCAACCCTGTTTTTTAATTTGTTCTGCTGTCAATGTGGCTACTTTTGCGATTTTTATAATATAACACGTTTTTTAAAATGTACATAGAAATATTTGCAGCAATTTTTCGGTTCGCTTCAAAACAATCGAAAAAAATATTCTTATGAAAAGAAATATTATTCAGTTAACATTAACCTTAGTACTCATATCTTATCGCATCTTATGTCTAGGCAAGATATACAAGGCCCCAACATCTGACATTATTGTTGGAAAGAGGACATCAAAAGAAGACAAAATTCAGACTAATTTTTTCTTCTTTTGCTATCGATAACTCTCTTAGTTATAGGACGTTAAAGTTTGAAAAATCAAAATATTATTTTTTTTGTAAAATAAGATCAAAATAAAAATCTTAGCTATCTTATTTATCGAAATTATTTTTGGCTAATTAAAAAAAAACGAAAAATCGAATATAAATATCGAAAAAAACTGACTTTAACAGAAAAAAATATATAAAAAATAATTTTTTTGTTTTCTTATAATATTATTATTATGAAAAAATTTAAACATTTCATTTTTTATTTATGAAATCGCTTCATAAATATTATGAAGGAAAATTCTTTCGGTGTAGGCATTGTTTCCTACGTTATAATGCTAGTTATTAAAGAAATAGAACAAACTATTATGTCCGATATTGTTCTATTTTTATGATTTTTTTTTTGTGTCAGCAAAACAATATTTTTCTCGAAAAAAATCTTTTTTTTGGTGAATGTTCCTAAACTACTATTTCTATGTGAGCGTAAAATATGCAACGAAAATTGATTATTCTAAGAATCATAAAAAAAGCATTCATCAGAAAAGAAACAGACCAGCTGTACTATAACTTTATTCTACGAAAATGATTTACTCAGCACACTTATAAATTTGGAATCGATATTCTGTTCCAAAAATGCTGTTGGACAGTGTAATTAATTATCTTCCTTTTATTTACTTTATTTTTGTAGTTCTCAAAATCATAAATAAATAATATGCTTAACATGTGTGGATCACAAGTTTGCCTATGCCGATACATCATAAAAAGGAAAAACATATTGATCCATTTCTAAACCGAACTTCATACGTAAACTTTCAAAAAACATAAATACCTATATTCCTTTTTTACTCTCTCTATCGGCAAAAGTTTCATTTTGTTATAAAGGTTTATCTTCCATATCATTATATTATTTCTTATAATTATTTCAATTTATTTTTTTGTTCATTTGGAAAAAAATGAATATAAATATCAAACAGACTTTTATATAATATATTTTTTATAAATATAAATAAATATATATTTTAATTATCGAAATTGAAATTTAAATAAATCGATTTTTATTAGTTTTGGCTCATTCGAATAAACTCGGGTATAAATATCGAAAAAACTGACTTTTACAGAAAACATAATAAATAACCTTTTTATTTTTTTTCTTATAATATTTTAATTATTTTTTGCTCATTTGGAAAAGGCAAACGAATCGGGTAAATATATCGAACTGACTTTTATGTAAAAAGATTTGTATTAAATTTGATTTGTATAAATTTTTCTTTAAATAATAATATACATAATTTTTTCGAATTTCCACAACTGATAACTATGGAAGTTATAATTTACTAGGGCAGTTATGAATTATGATCTTCCAATTTTCGGTTTAACGACTGATGACTCGATAACTAATGCCGACCAATTTTTGTGGTTCTCTATTAAAAAAATATAGTCACATCTTGAAGCCTCGAATATCACATTAATTTCCACTACTGAATTCACGATATTTATTTGAAGTAATTAAATTTTTTCAAATTGAAATGAGAGCTACCAAATAAGATTTGTTTTTGTAATAAAGGAACTCACTTGAACACATTCCACATTATGTACATTCCACTCTATGAATGTTGCAGAAGTAGAAAAATATACGCAGCAATTGTATGCAATTTTTTGTATCACATTTCGTATATAATAGGCTCGTTCGATTGGGCTTACTAACATTATTTTTGTACGGAATTTACTCGCTTAACAAGAAAGTAGCTTGCTACTCTCATAGTTGTGTTGCCAGATTTTTCCTGTTAATCCATTTATGAAAAACCGATGTGTAGTAACGTTGCCAACTTATCAAGTATCTTAATTGTAAGCTAGTAAGCCCAATCGAACAGGCTTAATATGCAAATAATTTGATACATAAAACACAATTCAATATTTTAGATCACCTTGATATTCTTATACACTCCACGAGAGTATTATGTCTTTGTGCATTTGTTTGTAACACCCAAAAGGAAGGGAGATAGACCCATTGCTAATTATACCGACCGGCTTAGAATCACTTTCTGAGTCGATTTAGCAATGTCCATCTGTCTGTCCGTCTGTCCATCTATTGCTGTAATCACGATACAGGTCGCAATTGTAGCCAGAACCAAACGGGATTTTCGGGATACGGACGAACGCTATTTAATTTGAAGAAAATCGGTTCAGATTTAGATATAGCCCCCATACGAATTTCACACCCGATTTGACACTTTTCACTCTAGATACCACATATTTCAAAAGATTTTCTTCAAAATTGGCAAAGCACCTTATATTTCAACTGGAAACACCTGTTGTAAAAATGTGTTAGATCGGTTCAGATTTATATATAACTCCCATACAAATTTCGTTCCCTATATGAATTTTTCCGCTTTAGAATCCACATATTTTAACAGATTTTCTTCAAAATTGGCAAATCATCTTATATTTAAACTAGGAATACCCATAGTGAAAATGGGTCACATCGGTTCAGATTTATATATAGCTCCCATAAAAATTTCGTTCCCCCAGAAACAGTGTATTTTCAGAGAATTTCTTAAAATTGAGCATAACACGTTATACTTCAACTAGAAGAACTTATTGTGAAAGTTAGTCACTTTACTCCATGTTTGGATATAGCCCCAATACAAACATTTTTCTCGATTTGACAAATTGGACTAGTTCATATTAGCCTGTGATTAGGAAACATACACAAAATTTTCCCGTTTTCACTTTTTTACTGAATTGAATTGTATTCCGATAGAAAGTGGAGTGTATTATATAGTCGCCCCAACCGACTTTAGCCTTTCCTTACTTGTTAAAATTAATCGAAAAATAATTACTTTCAATATATTTATTTTTGTTATGCTTCCTATAGAAAAATTCTTATTAACACACGGATAACATTTTTGACGTACGATTATTTTTGTACAAACCTCTTTTCCATGTTTGCTCCCACATAATTCGTTTTTATTCAGACAGTGGCTTTCCCATTTCCCCCTAAAAACGCAAAACCTAACTCTTTTATGTTCGAGCACAATTCTCGCTCTCACATCCACACTTATGAACTCCACTTTTCTATCATTTGCTTATAGTTGGTTTAAGTTGAATGAGTCTTCATGTGTAAACACCCCTTAAATTCACACATATCAAATTTCATCTATTCCATATTCATTTTGGCGTTTTTATGTACAAACATGTGGGCCACACTGACTACGACAACACAACAGCTGTTGAGACGTCAGAAAGTGTCAACAACAACAAATTTCAGACAAAATAAAAACTTAGTAAATTGCGAAATTTTATAGTTTGCCGGTACTATTGAAGTGAATAAGAGACTTTTGCTGCATTTCGTTGAATAGTTTATCAAGAATTTTGTGATTTGAATAAAGAAAAGTGTTCTACAAACATGACTCAGGACATTTTAATGAGCAACGACGAGCCCGTGGTGCCCACCAATGATACCGCAAGCAAGCAATTGCAACAATTCTGTTTGTTGGCCAAGACAGCACATGGTGCGGCCATTTTGGAGTTGATTAAACAAGTCCTGGAGGCTCCAGGTGTTTATGTGTTTGGTGAATTGTTGGTAATGCCCAACATTGAAGAGGTATGAAGAAATTACCACCATGGTTTATGTTTGGTTACATTTGTTCTGACGTTTTCTGGTCTTTTCACAGCTCAAGGAAGGTGACAATGTCAAGTACTACAACACCCTAAATCTCTTTGCCTATGGCACCTACAAACAATACCGTCAAAAACCCGAGGATTATTTGGAATTGACGGCAGCCATGCAAAAGAAATTGCAACACTTGACTATTGTCTCGTTGGCCATACAAAACAAATGTATCCCGTACGAGATGCTGTTGGAGGAGCTGGATATTGAAAATGTTCGTCAGTTGGAGGATATTATAATAGAGGCGATCTATGCAGGTTAGTTTTAAATGAGGTTACTTATTAAAGAAGATGCCAAGGATATTAACATAGTTATTAGTTGTGATGTAAATTAGTTATTTTCATACCCTGGAAAACTGTTGGAAAGGTGAATTTAAAAAATCACTATACAATGACTTCCTCCAGATGATACATCTAAGAAGGACCCTTCTGACACAGCAATTATCTGCATGGTGTAATCATCTCAGTCAGATTTTTGTTCGATTTTATAGAAATGTGTAATACAATCAGGGAACACATGACACGCTACAGAAGAGGGTATTAAATTTGCAAGTAAACATGTGAGGCCAGGAAGAGAAGAAATAGGTGTATAACAAAAAACAACTTGCTTTCGACAATATTTTCTAAAAAATACAAATTTAAATAGAGAAATGAAATAGAGTATTTGTAAATTGAATATAGGAATGTAATTTGTATTT
Organism: Polietes domitor; assembly: GCA_947397865.1. NCBI lineage: Eukaryota > Metazoa > Arthropoda > Insecta > Diptera > Muscidae > Polietes > Polietes domitor. Next base: position 138,122,850 of record OX377622.1, on the reverse strand, counting down.
TCTAGATTTGGTGGAAACTAAATAAGGCTAAACTTAGGACATTTTCTAATTGTACATTAGAATTCTGTTAACTGTGTCATTGAGGAATCTAGGCTGAATATTTGATTTTTATTTATAAGTAAACAAAGACGATCGTTATTACACTATTATTTACGTCATTTAGTTAACATGATATTAATATTTTATATAATGGACAAATATTTAAAGAAATTTATGCATTAAATGTATTTATTTTATATTTTTGATATTTATATATATATTTATGTTTTTACTCATTATATTATTATACATTTATTTCCTTTTATCTATCTACAAACTACTATATAAGATGTATTTAAATTTCTTCATGAATAATGCCATTAAATCGGTATCCATTCCTTCGTGTTACAGTAGCGAAATTGTGAGTTTTAAAGTCAGATTACATTTCTCTGTGTTCTTATATATCACTGATCTCTATGAAACTCTAAAACTTGAAGACCGATGAGTCAACTCCTGAAGAATTCGATGTACATATTAAATTAAAATATGGGTTATTTATTCTAAAACGCAACTTCAAGAGCTATTCTATGAACCAATACCAAGTCGTCGACGCACATTGGTTTAATATATAAAAACAGAATTTAACATAAAATTTAATATATTCTGTTTAAAGAGTTATAGGTAGGGATATGTGGGTTATTCATTCGGAAGGGCAACGACAAGAACCAATTTCATGGGCCCATTGTAATTAAAACACTGCCTTAACCCATTTTGACCCAGTGTTCGATTAATCGAACAGTAAACAGTAAGAAACAGCGAAAAATGAAATTTGCTGGGCTTTAATGGGTTAAGAATGACTATCAATTTTTATCTTGGAATAAATACAATTATGATATACCAAATTTAATATCATCTCTATCTATACGACAACTTCGTCATATTTTCTATTCAGTTTTTAATTTTAATTTTATGTAATATAATTTAATTAATATTAGCGCACTCTGTCAATATTAATACGGTGCTATTACCCCATTATCAGCTCACTTTTCGAACAATTAGGGATATCATAAAATCCAACTGTTTTCGGAATCTGAATTGAAGTTTACGAAAAATTCGTGGTTGTTGCAGAATTCAGGTAGAAATTGTTTATTTATTGGAATTGAGAACCAATACCGATATGAAATGATGTCATGAAATCGTATTGTCCGATGTATGCTACCTTTCTAAACTCGAAAACGTAAATAAATATTTTTTATTAAAATTCAAATTTACATCAAAAATACCTTTAATATTTGTACTGTAATTCTATTTCTATTTGGCAACTGTTATTAACCACTGTCTATACGTGTAACCAGGCATGACCGGACTTACACTGCCAACATAATAGCCCAAAAGTAACTTCTACGAAAATAGGATTTTTTGTAAAAAAAATTAAAAAAAAATATCCATAAAAAATTTGTTTTAATTTTATGAATAAATATGTTTGCAGGCAAAAAATATATATTCAGCTATCGAACTCAAAATTTTAATATTTTATGCGAAATCTTCAAACAGATTTACAGTCAGAGACTAAAGTGTAAATACACTTTTCAAATTCGCAGTTTTAAGAAATCTAAATATTCCAATAAAATTCTATTACGAAACGAAAAACGTAAACATTTTACGCTTTAAATCGTATTATATATGCATTTTGTAATTTGTTTTAAATTGGCCTGATGGCTTTGAATTACAAGTTGAAATAAATAAATCAAATCAAAATGTATGACGAAATTGAAAAAAGTAAACAGAAGCCACATAAATGTGACAGAGGATATTGTTTTTAAAAAATTTTCTAAAAAATCATGTTTTTGATATTTACTTTACAAAAATAGGCCTTTTCTGTCCTCCTAAAAAGTGAAAAACGTTCGAAAGTTGAAGAAGCAAAAGCAAATCCAAGGCGATAGCACTAGAACAACAACAAATTCGGAAACAACAAAATACAAGTAATTTTTTGAATGGTGAGTCATACTGTCAAAGCAAAATATATGGGATTTGACGGTTTCGGTTACTTTTGAATGCCATCACCTTTATAAATACGCCTTGCTATCACCTTTATAAATACGCCTTGAGCAAATCGTTACGATTTTGAAAACGTTCAAATCGTTTTCGTAAAATTTCTGTGACATGTGCCTGTCACATTTATGTGGATTCAGTTAACTCATCACACTTTTTGAAAACGATTTAAAACGTAAAATGTTTACGTTTTTCGTTTCGTAGAGAACCTAAAATTGTTTTCAATTTCTTGCGACATGAATTTCCGTGACATGTCTGTATATATCATAAATGATCAAAAATATGGCCTGATTAATGCAAATTCAATATGTTTGGAAGCGATGGACGTGCACAAGTCTATCACAACCCTAATCCAAATTTAAAAGCTTTATTTAAATTGTATAAAATAATTTCCACATTTTTCTAAAATTTAAAGGGCACATTTTTCTGAACAATCAACTTAATTAGAGCGTTTTAAATTGAATTTTGTAACTCTCAGCAGTCCGTTCTTAAAGATACGCTATAGGAAAATACGACAGATTCTTATGTCTTTTCTTGAGTAGAGACTTAATATTTATGCCATTTTGTTTATTGTTTCTTGGGATGCATAAGGTATTTATAGATGTTTATATACATTTTAATATTGTTTTTAAGACAATTTTATTGTTCATAATATGTAACCATATACGGCCTATTTGACTCGGTTATTTGTTTGAATGCTAATAAAAAAAATAAAAATAAATCTTGTGACATGTCGATATTTAAATATACTCAGTTTTAGTTATCGGTTCTGATTTAGTTATTGGATGTATACATACTTCCTCATAAAAAACAAAGGTCATGTCTCTGTGCAGAATTGTCGGCAATAGGATTTTACTGTTTTCCTATTTATACCCAATGATTATTCCAATTTAATCTCTTGTTTTCTCCACCTCATCACTCCCCGCGTTTAATCCGTTGGCAATGCCAAGCAAAACTTACAACTGCTTAGCGATTTTACTTCTCGCAATTGTAAAATATTTTCAATTTTCTACGAAATGATTGCTGTTCATTTCCTTATTGTTCTCATTCTGTCGTTTGTTATTGTCGTTTACCAAAATCAATACTCAATATACGAGTATTTCGTAGAATTTGAAAGAGGCAGGAGGCCCGGAGGCCGCGGACTATGGGTAGGAAGACGGTTCTTTGTCAAAGTTTTTCAATTATGTATGTATTTTAAATTCGTTGCTGTTGATTCCCTGGAAAGGATTTAGCCTGAATGTGTTTACTTAATGGTTACATAGTTTTACGTTCAATTCGCGGAAGCAGTTCAGCATCCCCCACCCCCGCAGCATCCTGTAACTACAAGTTTTGTGCTATGAGGAAAAAGAACTGATTTCAATGAAATGAAATTCTATTGTTTGCTACGATTTCATCGAAAAAATATAAAGTTTGTAAGAATGTATAACAAATAAATGGTGAAAATAGTCATTTTCCAGGTATAAAACCCGGATTAATAATAATGTGGATGGTTTGTTTTCGTTTACCGCCTGCAAGCACAATTATTAAAGTATCGCTATCTTTTGTTGAATTTTTCTAGAAATATAATATTTTATTTGGAAATTTAATTCCCAAGCTGTGGGAGGTTTTCTGTGACCTTGAGTTGAGCCAAAGGATTGAAGCATGTATACATTAGGGTGAGTTTTTCTACACTTTTTCGAAATATTTAATCGGCTTTAGGAAAATTTAAAGGACAATGGAAAGCCATGATAGAAAATTGTTTGTTTTTTCTACTTTTAAAAAAATTTTACCGGAAAATGGGTTGAAATTTTGAAAATGATTTTATGATTATGTCCAACTAATTAAGAATTTTTGATTAGAACAGAGTAGCGACCTTATAATTCTGAAAGGGCATGCTGAGTGGACCATTTTTGCAGAATAAACTTATAATCCAGCTGGTCTGACTTTTTTTACAGTGGGTCAAAGATTCAATCTTTTGGTCGAAGGGGGCATTACACTAAGCTTTCGCTTAGCTGTAATTTGATTTCGATTTTCATAGATTTTTTATATAATCATCATTTGGTATACTTTTATATTGAACTTACCTTTTTGATTTATTTTCCAAAACTTTCTTTCTTTGCTTTGTCTTTTGCTGAAATAAATATTTCGTAAAATTTAATTCCCTGTTTCTTGTTGCGAAATGCGATTCGCATACAAATCCTTAGCAATAGCCTATGAAGTCATTAGTCAACGCCAGATTTATCTAATTTCTTAAATTGTTGACATTCTGTCTGATATGAAACCCATCCTTGGGGAAATAAATCTTACACATTACGTAGCATGTCTTATGCACGCTGTACCAAACATTTATTGTTACAAGACGCATAATTTCTAATATGTATGTATGTACCTATGCATGTGTATAATATAGAGTACATGTGTGTTTGTGGAAATGGAAATTTAAATTAAATTCTCTCAACTGAACTCAACTCAATTCAGTAGTAGTCAGTCAGTCGGTGCGTGCATTTGTCAATTTGAAGAGAACACATGTTTACAGATGCGAATTCGATTTAAATTATGCTCAACACTTCCAAGGGTATATGTAGACCGAGATGCGAGGGGTATACAGAGCTAGTTTGTTAGGTTTTTGAAGGAAAGTAGATAAAATTCAATAATGAGAAATGGAATCAATTCCTTAACAGATTTATACTTGGTTTATGGAAGACGAATTCTTAAGTCAATTGAATAAATGAAAGAATTTTCAAAATTAAAGATCGTTGGATATAAAGCTTGGTTTTCAAAGAACAACATGTCGAATTTATCAATGGAATTAATTTACCACACACTCTGCTCAACAGATTTATATTTGATTTCCAGAAAACGAATTCGTGAATTTTCAAGATTGAAGATGTGAGAAAGTGGATTTTAAGAAATTTCAAATTTTCTTTTCTACCGTTTGCCTACCAGAATTAACTTCTGCCACTTACAAAACTCAGACTATAGACGACGATTCATTCGTCTCAGAAGAATTTTACTTCTGAAAACCAACCCAAATCCTCATAAATTGTATTATGTAAAAATGTGATTCAATAATAGGGCTGTTTTTCTTTAAGCCGGGATAACAAAAACGTTAATAAAAATTTAATTTTTTGCTCAAAATAAAAAATTATTTTTTCAAATTGTCGCCAACTACAATATAAATATATGTTACAAATTTTCAAAAAACTATTTTACGTTGACTTTTTTGGACTTAGCCTCGATAACCATAATTTTGACTTACACTGGATTATTATCCAGGCTAAGTCAAAAATAAGTCAAGCACAAAATTATTTTTTCAAAATTTGTTTTCACCCACACATTTTTATTGCTTCTTAATAAAGATTTTTTTATTTTGAGTGAAATTTTAACATTTTATTTAGAATTTTGTTATCGCGTCTTAGTTATCCATTCTTAAAGAAAAACAGCCAAAATATCTTTCTTTTTATGTTTTTGAGGTATTGTAGTCTCACAATCAAAAAAAAATATTCGAAAATTATTTTTTTTTCGCTTTTTGACAAAGATGTTCCACAGATGTCAGCATAACTCGAAAAAATTTGACCGACTTCATTCATATAAATATCAAATTTTATTTTTTATTATTTTTATTTTGCAATTTGATCAATATTTTCGAATTTATTTAAAAAGTTGTTGATTAAAAAATAATTTTTGGCAAAATTTGAAGAAAAAATAAGAAAATAATTAATAAAAAATCGGAAACGGCAAAAAGGGATCGGCTATAAATGAAATGTGGCATTTCCGAAGAAAAACGATAGGTTTTTAAATTAATCACAATTAAGTGGATGTACAGAATCTTCCAAAAATGTAATTAATAAAACTTGGTTTTCTTGTTAAAAAAACCAAGAAAAAAAGTTGAGTTTTACTTATTTATAATATTTAATATAAATACAAATGGTGTATATAGTTTATCTAAAAAGGCAAAAAAGTACATATATTCAGTGTTAAATATGTATACAAACCCTGACATAAAATAGACTTCACATGGTTCTGACAACGGATTTTGATAGAGGTGTTAATTTTTCCCCCTTTTGCACTTTCTTATGATGAATCGCCATAGGAAACCTTGTGATCCATATATTTTAAGTGCAGGATGTGTTTAGAAATCTTACTTTAAACATGTTTGTGGAATATTTTAACCCTCTAGCTCCTCAATATAGGCACTTTTTGGTGCCCTTTATGCCAGAGGGTTAAAAACTCCTCTAAAACAGAGGATTAACGTGTGAAAATGTTAAAAAAATATACGATTCCAACATAAGTCTTTGAATACATCAAAACTCAACTTAAATGTCAGAAATAGGCCAAAATTTAAAATTCATTTTCCCAAATTGGTGCCACAAAACTGAATTTTAGGGAGGGTGGTGTGAATGGAAAAAATATTCGTGAAATCATAATCGGGATATTCTGAGACTAAAGGTAAAAAACGTTTTGTTGGAGGAATAAAACTAAATTCGACCTGAAACTACCAAAAAAAATCGCTTTTTCTAAGCCAGCACAAGATAGTAATTAACAAGAACTAATTAAAATTAACATTTTATTGTAATAATACTATGCAACGAAAATGATAATATCATAAAAAATAAAAAGTATTATTTGTAATGGATTTTCTCTAAAAAAAAACAATTTTATTAAAAAATTCTATAATTTTCAATTTCTATATATATAAAAAACCCATTTTTTTTAAATATTTTGCGTCTACAAAGAGCGGAAAAATATTATTTATATAATTTGTAACGGATTTTTTCTATAAAAAATAAAAAACAATTTTATTTAAAAATATTTTCTATTTCTATTCATAAAAAAATTAAAAATAACCTAATTTTATTAAAAAATATTTTGCGTCTAAAATATTATTTATATAATTTGTAATAAATAAAACATTTTTTAAAACAATTTCTTTCATTTTCTATTTATAAAAAATAAAAATAACCTAATTTTATTATATTTGTGTGTTCATATATTATTTATATAATTGGTAATGGATTTTTTTTAAAACCCAATTTTGCTGACTTTTATTGCTTGGCTGGAAAAATATGATATGCATTTTTCTTACTTTTACGAGAAGGGTTATAACTTTGAAATTTATAGTGTAAATATTTTGGAAAGTTGTAATAATATATATAATTGTAATAAAGGGTGATTTTTTAAGAGCTTGATAACTTTTTTTTTTAAAAAAAACGCATAAAATTTGCAAAATCTCATCGGTTCTTTATTTGAAACGTTAGATTGGTCCATGACATTTACTTTTTGAAGATAATTTCATTTAAATGTTGACCGCGGCTGCGTCTTAGGTGGTCCATTCGGAAAGTCCAATTTTGGGCAACTTTTTCGAGCATTTCGGCCGGAATAGCCCGAATTTCTTCGGAAATGTTGTCTTCCAAAGCTGGAATAGTTGCTGGCTTATTTCTGTAGACTTTAGACTTGACGTAGCCCCACAAAAAATAGTCTAAAGGCGTCAAATCGCATGATCTTGGTGGCCAACTTACCGGTCCATTTCTTGAGATGAATTGTTCTCCGAAGTTTTCCCTCAAAATGGCCATAGAATCGCGAGCTGTGTGGCATGTAGCGCCATCTTGTTGAAACCACATGTCAACCAAGTTCAGTTCTTCCATTTTGGGCAAAAAAAAGTTGGATATCATCTCACGGTAGCGCTCACCATTCACAGTTACGTTACGATTCGCATCATCTTTGAAGAAGTACGGTCCAATGATGCCACCAGCCCATAAACCGCACCAAACTGTGACTTTTTCTGGATGCATTGGTAGCTCTTGCAATGCTTCTGGCTGATATTCACTCCAAAATCGACAATTCTGCCTATTTACGTACCCATTGAGCCAAAAATGAGCTTCGTCGCTGAACACAATTTCTTTCTTTCTGAACTTTCTTAACAGAGCACGCATTTTGATAATAAAATTCAATGATTTGCAAGCGTTGCTCGTTAGTAAGTCTATTCATGATGAAATGTCAAAGCATACTGAGCATCTTTCTCATTGACACCATGTCTGAAATCCCACGTGATCTGTCAAATACTAATGCATGAAAATCCTAACCTCAAAAAAATCACTCTTTATATACATATAATTTTGGTACTGATTTGGATGGAACACTGAAAACAAATGTTTAGTCTCCAGACACGTTTCTTTCTTTTTTAGTGCATTTTTCTATTTACTTTATAACATATTTGTATTCTACGATACGAACGGTATTATGCCATTGTGTATTTGTTAGTGACATCCAAAAAGAAGCAAGATAGACCCATTGTTGAGTATACCAATCGATCTGTCTGTCCGTTCTCTTCCATCTATTCTTGTAGTCAAACTTCGGGTCGCAATTATTGTCCGATCTTTACACAGTTAAGCACAATTAAGTTTTGAGGGCCAAGGACGAATGCTATTTAATTTGAAACAAATCGGTTCAGATTTAGATATAACCACCATACAAATATCGCTCCCGATTCGACTTTTTCTGTTCGAGAAACAGATTTTCTTCAAATTTGGTACAATACTTTAAATTTCAACTAGAAACATGGGTGATGAAAATTGGTTGAATCGGTTCAGATTAAGATATATTCACCATACAAATTTCGCTGCCGATCTAACTAGAAAGCGTATATTTTAACAGATATTCCTCAATTTTTTCAAACGAACTTACATTTAAACTAGAAACATCTCTGGTGAAAATGGGTCAAATCGGTTCAGATTTATATATAGCTCCCCTAAAAATATCGTTCCCAATATGAGTTTTTCCGTTCTATTTTAATAGATTTTCTTCAAATTTGACATAACATCATATATTTCAACTAGAAACATATTTGGTTAATATGGTTCAAATCGGTTCAGATTTTTATATAGCCACCATACAAATTTCGCTTCCGATTTTACTTTTTCCGTCCAGATTTTCAAATCGTTTCAGATTTATATATAGCCCCCATACAAATTTCGCTCCCGATTTGAATTTTTCCGCTCTAGAAACCTTATATTTTATAAGATTTTGATCAAATTTGGCACAATACCTTATATTTCAACTAGAAAAACCTTTGGAGAAAATGGGTCGCATCGGTTCATATTTAGATATAGCCACCACACAAATTTCGCTCCCGATTTTAATTTTTCCGCTCTTGAAGCCACATAATTTATTCGATTTTGATGAAATTTGGTACAACGCCTTATATTTCAACTACAAACACCTTTGGAGAAAATGGGTCGCATCGGTTCAGATTTAGATATATCGACCACACAAATATCGCTCCCGATTTGAATTTTTCTGCTCTAGAGACCACATAATTCAACTGATTTTGATTAAATTTGGCACAATACTTTACATTTCTACTAGAAACATCTCTGGTGAAAATGGATCAAATCGGTTCAGATTTAGATATAGCCACCATACAAATGTCGCTCCCGATTTGAATTTTTCTGCTCTAGAGACGACATAATTAAACTGATTTTGATTAAATTTGGCACAATCCTTAACATTTCTACTAGAAACATCTCTGGTGAAAATGGATCAAATCGGTTCAGATTTAGATATAGCCACCATACAAATGTCGCTCCCGATTTGAATTTATCTGCTCTACAGAGCGTATATTTCAACAGATTTTATTTAAATTTGACACTCCAACTTATATTTTAACTCGAAACATCTCTGGTGAATATAAGTCAAATCGGTTCAGATTTATATATAGCTTCCAATTTGACTTTTTCCGCTCTAGAAATTGATTGACTTCACCATTTCTTTACTTCTTAAGGTATTGCATTTTATAATTTCTGTGAACTTCCCTTTGGGCCTCTCGTTTACTACGTGCCACATAGGTTGCCAGGCCACAACTCGTCGTAACTTGTACATTATCCAACCAATCCTCCGATAATTACATTCATTCCCCCATTAAAAGGCGTTTGTCTGTAAACATTCACATCAGCTCCGCTCAGCCCAGCCCGAGTGCGTGCATGCGCCTCCTCCACCTCCTGCAGCCTTCGCTGGGGGGGGGGGGGGGGGGGGGAGAAGAAGAAACAACTAAATCTGTCATCTAAAGATGAATGTTGCAATGGTACGGGGATTAGTTGGCACACAATGTGTAGTTGCCTTTGTCATCGTCAGTGTAACCAATTTAGTTTGTGTCGCACAAAGCACAACATAAAGAGCGAGTACACGACAGCGCGCCAAGTACTTAAGTTATCGCTACTCTTTTCGCTTTAGGTTTCGCAGTGCCTCCCAGCGTTGGCTTAAACGACGTTTAAAATGCCAGCCACACAGTTGGCATCCGCCGAGGAAGCACGTAGCCAGCCAAGCAATAAATGCGTGTTTGAAACCATCGAAAATTGTAGGAACATCCATACAACAAACAAGGTAGATAAGTTTTTAATAGATGTGCGATTTCGAATGTTGTGTCCCCCACCCGTTCCCAAAAAAGGAAAGGTTTAAAGTGTACGAATTTGCCCAAGGAGAGCGTGATGGGATTAAAGTGGCACACACACAGTTCAAAGCAAGTGGACTTTTCAAGGTCATGTAATGGAGGCAGGAAACTGAAACTTATTAAGGCGGAAGAGATTTTTGGGAAGTCTATTTCAAAGCAAATAAAAATAGTAAAAAAGAGTAGCCTATTATTAGGCTATATTTGTTTTTTAAATGTTCTTAAATGTGGAGGAAGTTATTGACTATGTTTAGGCGACTTCTTTTTTGAGAAAAGTTAGAATATATAGAGGCAGTCGAGTAAATAATGATTAAAAGGTATAATAGATAAAATATGAATTATTCTGTAAAAGCTTTGTTGGCTGGAAAATAGATTTTGAAATGAAGTACTCAAGGGAGTGAGGTCAACTTTTCCAATTTGAATATTTTAGGTTTTTTAGTAGTCTTTTATTTTAAGCCTATGATGGCGGGAAATTCGAAAAATTCCTCCAATTCATGAAATCTGTTCAAAGCATTGCTTTTTATTTTGTAAATTATGCAATGTAATTTGAAAACGCACAAAATATAAACATTGTGAATATTGAAGCATGCTTCAGGGCTTACAGTAATATTATAATATCAGCAGCAGCAGCAGTAGCATACCAACAGGGCGAACATAAAATGTTCGTTTTTTCTTCTATCGCTTAAAAATGTTTTTACCAAATCCCCATAACAATGCAGATAATCCTAGATTTACATTTCCATTGGCAGCAGCAGCAGCCACCGCATTTCTGGAAATTTTTGTAATGGAAAGTGTTTCCGTTTTTTAAGCAAATGCAATATAGCTGAATTGAATGCAAGAGGAAGTGGAAAAGGGAAAGAGTAGAACATAACGAAAAATGCTAACACGCACTCTTAGTTACAAGAAAATGTTTACATGTTGAGCTGAAGCAAGGCGAAGAGCTCAATAGTAGGTAGATTGCGGGATGGGCGAAAAAAAGATATTTTGTTTGGTTTCGTTTTTTGTTTGACGATGTTAAACAAACAGCGCATAAAAAGGAAAACAAGCTGCAAAAATGTTAACAACACACGAGGAAAACATTAGACTAAAGGGGAGTGCGGGTGATTGTTGGAAAAACTACCATGTTTTCCGTGGAAAACATGCACTTAAGCATTGGAATTAACAATAAAACTTGAAGAGTCAAGAGTCAAAAACGAAATAAAACTAAATCTAAACAGAATATATGTGGGCCAAGAATAACCGGGATGGGATATGATGTGAGTATGTGTGGAGGGAAAACATATCAAATAACTATAGTATGTTGAATGTATGTATGTGTTTTGGATAAAAAGCTTTCCGTGATGCGTCGCATAGTACGTTGTCATGTCAATCATGATCCCTCTCACTCGCTCCATCATCATACGAGGGGTGATGATTATGATACAGCTGGTTTCATTGCGGCAGCGGCGAGTGATAAATGAATAAATCTCTTTGGACATCACAGCGAAAACAAAACAAATTACCACATTACGTGTAGTTGGACATCGGAGAAAAGGAGGGAGAAAATCCCACAACGTTGGGCCCGAAGACACTAAAGCAGGGAAGATGGGTTATGGGGAAAATCGAAAAATAGAACTTGGCAAGAGTATGATATCTTATATTTTTGGAAAGAAATTGTCGGCAAGTTATCGATATTTCGTTTAGTTATGGACTTAAATTTTGAAAAATTCGACGATTTTTTTTGTAAAATGAGATAAAAATGGTAAAAGCCCGGAAAAATAAACCGGGCTAGTTATCGAAATTGTAAATGAAAAAATCCATTTTTTATTACTTTTAGCTATTTTCCAAGAAAATAGCGAAAATTTTGGAAATATGAAAAAAAAATCGATAACTATTTTAGTTATCGGAATTGAAAAAAAAACATATTTTAGTATTTTTTATTATTTTGAAAAAAAAAACAACAAAAATTTGGTAAAACGGAACATAAAATTAAAACAACGATTATTTTTTAGTTCATTTCAATGTAAAAAGCAGAAAAATAAAATAATTTTGTTTTTTGATAATTATCTTATTTATCGAAATTGAAAATTAAAATAACCAAAAAATCATTATTTTAAATTTGTTTATTATTTTTAGTTCATTTCAGTGAAAAAAGCGAAAATTTTGTAAAAACAGAAAAACACAAAAATAAAATAAATAATAACTGTCTAACTTATCGAGTTCAATTTTGAAAAAAAAAATCGAAAAAATATTTTTTTAAATAAGGTCAAAATACAAAAAAAAACGGAAAATTAAAATACAATTTTTCGATAACTATCTTAATTATCGAAATTGAAAAAAAAAAATAAAAAACGGAAAACTAAAATTTCTTGATAACTATCCTAGTTACCGAACATGAAAATATTGATATTTTCAATGAAAAAATCGAAGAAAATATTTTTTAAGGAAGCCAAAATGAAAAAAAGTGAAATTGAAAATTATAAATGTCGGTTTTCTTTATTAATTTAGCTCATTTAAATGAAAAAAATTGGTACAACGGAAAATTAAATAAAATTTTTCAGAACTATTTTAGTTATCGAAATGAAAATTTTTATTTTTTTTTAGTTGTTAGCCATTTCAATTAAAATTAACAAAAATCGATAACTACCATAGTTATCACAATTGAAAATAAAATAATCGATTTTTAGTTATCGAAATTGAAAATTTAAAATATTTAGTTTTTTTTGTATATTTTATTGTTTTAACCTTGAATACAAAAGAAAAAAATTGGGTTAAACTTTTCGTTAACTGTCGATAACTTTCGAGTTATCGAAACTAAAAATATGAAAAAAACTGATTTTTTTAAAAAAACTCAAAAAGGGGTAAAGTAATTTTTTTCGATAACTTTCGCAGTTATCGAGATACTGTACAATGCTCCCGAAAAAGGTGCACCATTCTTAGAAAACTATCTGTTATCGAAATTGAAAATAAAAATATGACAATTCGGTATTCAGCAGAATATGGAAAAAATAAGAGAATAAAATGATGGGCTTGTTATCGATATCTCGCTTGGTTATCGAGTTATCGGACGTTAAATTAAAAAAATAAAAAAGATTTTTTTGTAAAATGAAAAAAAAAACGGAAAAATAAAATAAAATTTTTCAGTATAAATTTGTTATCTTAGTTACCGAAATTGAAAATTTAAAAATTAAATTTTTTATTTTTTTATTATTTTTAGCTCATTTCAATGAAAAATCGGAAAACTTTTCAGTAACTATCGAAACTAAAAATATCGTAAACAACTGACTTTTATAGAAAATTCATAAACAGGCAGAAAAAGTAAAGTAAAATGTTTCTATAACTGTCGTAGTTATCGAAATTAAAAATTAAAAAAATATTTTTTATTATTTTAGCTCATTTCAATGGAAAAAATTGAAAAATTTGGTAAAACTTCCTTTAATACTTTATTTTTTAGTTTATTTCAATGGAAAAATTGAAAATTTGGTAAAACTTACTTTATTACTATATTTTTTAGTTTATTTCAATGAAAAAAGTGATAACCGTCGATAACTTTCGAGTTATCGATACTAAAAATATCAGAAAAAACATCGCTATTGCTTCATTTATATTGTGGCCAACCATTTGTGAGAAAAGGTGGAATATGGTCGAATCAAAAAACGGATCCTCGTCTAGATCCTCTTTAAAAAAAGTTCCTATTATTGAATCATTTACTCATTTGACAAAAGCAAATAAACAAGTAAAAATTCAACTCCACCACAATCGGTGTGGTTTACCGATGATAGTGGAAGTTGCTCAAAATAATTTTAATCCTCAAAAGAGCAGCTGGCGACAAATTATTTTTTATATTTTTATATTTTATATTATATATTAAAATATTTTGTTTTTGAGTTTTCTTTGATTTTATTGAATTTTTTGCTATAGAATTCCTTTGTAGGTTTGTGTAATTTTTAATTTAAATAAAAATACGCGCAATTTTTATCGAATTTCCACATTCAATAACTATTGTAGTTATCGATTACTAATTCAGTTATCGATAACTAAAAAAGTTATCGATTTTTTTCGATTTATTTCTTCTAATATTTGATTTTGTATTTTTCATCTTCTAATTTTGAGGTCCCCTATCAAAAAAAAAATTGACAAAAATTTGGAGCCTCGCATATCATACTCCACCTTGTTATCTTCATAAATTGACAGTTCTTGACTGTAAAAAAAATTTCCTCGAAATGTACACACATTCCCTTCACTATAGTACAATTTGGAAATGTTTTTTGCTTGGGGTTTCTCACATGTTTTTCTTGCTACTTGCAAAAACAACAATTCCCAGCGTATTTGTGACAACAACTTTCGTTTCTGGGAACGGAGGAACAAAATTTCCTAGATTAGTCAAACGTGGTAGTCATATGAATGATATTGAGTTCCAATATTAAATAACAAAGTTAAACCTTTCCAATAAAATCAAAAATTTGAAAAAATAATCAGTAATTTTTATAGCCGATTCTAGTGGAAAGTTTTAAATGACCCACCCTATATTATTGTGTGTATTGAGGCATAAAATCGACACATTTTTTATATTTTTCTTTATTTTTTTTACTATAATTCCAATTTTCTCCTGCGGTAACTTTAATATTTCTACTCTCATTTTGAAAATGTAAGTCAGATATATATGTTCAATTAAACGTAATTTCATATTCAATAGTTTAAGAATAGTGCCCAAAAAATAAAATGTTTTTTAAATATTTTTTTTTTAACAAATTTTCTTTCTTTCATTTCATATCGCCTTTGTATGACTCGTAAAAGTACGAAAATAAAATATACATTTTCTGATCAATTTGTCTTTCGATGACGAGAAACTATCACAGATCATCCCACGTTTGATTTGAGTAGAGATAAGTTTTTCAATTGATTTTGGTTGAGCCTTGGCTCCCTACCAGTTTTACTTCAATTAACACACTACACTCGTTTATCTACAACCGACAACCTTTGTAATGTTTGTATAACTTTTAGTCCGAAGGAAGTTGTTAGCTTGTTACTTGGATGCTACCTATGACGTACATACGTAGGTGTATCCTTTTCGTTTAAGGTAAACATACAACATAATGTGTATGTATGTTTAGGAAATGCAACTTGGCTACAGTCAAGCAGAACTAAAAGGATTTTTTTCCGAAAAACGATAGCTTTTAAGCTTTGGCGTTTAAAATAAGCAAAGTGGATTAGTTACTTCTAGCAGGAGCAGGAGATATATGATGTGAAATTGTCTCGATAAAAAAGCAAAAAAAAAATCAAAAAATTGGGAAATATCGTTTTCATACAAAAACGCAAAAAATGCATTTAAAAAATCGTTTTTCTCATTTGCTGGCCTTGTGTGCATCTGCCATTTAATTCCTCGTACAAAATGCAAACAAAACAACCACCCCTCCCCCCTCATCCTATATTGCACTAAGGAATTTCTTTTGATATTTTCCATTTAAAAAGCCACACCAAACAAACATCTACATCGACAATATCCTGCTGCATTGTATCCGCAGTGCAATAATCCACAGATTTAGTTTTTATCTGATCCTTCTATTTCCCGTTGTAGCAAAAATTTTCACGTGTTATGTTCCACCGCCCTATTGTGTGGGGATTTTTTGTTTTGTTGGTCTTCCACGAATGGATTTGTTGCTCTATTAGTTTTCGAATAACACAGCAGCTCGAACAGGAAGGAGGAGCAACATTTGTAATAGTAATTGCAACATAGCAATGAAACAAGTTTGTTTTTGTGTGCTTTGAGTTTTCCCAATACATATTGTATTTCTGTACATTAAAGCGACTCAGTTTGTAGAGAGGCAAACAAAGTGATAATGAAGATTAATATGCTTTGTGATTTGTCTAAACTATTTCGGATTTAAGTTTAAGTGTTTAGTTTACAACCAAAATACCACAAATCCATCGAATCATTTTACAAAAATCCCAATTTTTGGAACATATTTTTCCCACTTTGGGAATTTGATTTTTTTTTTTTTTTCAAAAAAAAAAATCTAGTACATTTTGCAAGATTTTTATTTGTTTTGGTGAAATTTAGATTTAAAAAATTCCAAAGTTTGGAACATATTTTCCCCACTCTATGAATTTGCCCATTTTTTTTTTTTGTAAAAAAAAACAAAATCTGCAAATCTAGCAAATTTTTCATCGTTTTTATTTGTTTTGGTGAATTTTATGTTTAAAAAATCCCAATTTTTGGAACATATTTTCCCCATTTTTGGAATTCGCCTTCTTTGCAAAAAACTAAAATCTGCAAATATGTCATCGTTTTTATCAGTTTTGGTGAATTTTATGTTTAACATTTTTCCCAATTTTTGGAACATATTTTCCCCACTTTGGGAATTTGCTTTGTTTTTTGCAAAAATGGAAATCTATAAAATTTTTCATTGTATTTATTTAAAAAATCCCAAAGTTTGGAACATATTTTCCGCACTTTGGGAATTCGGCTATTTTTACAAAATTTGCAAATGTAGTTAATATTTCCTCGTTTTATTCAGTTGTGGTGAATTCTATCTAGATTTAAAAAAATCCCAAAGTTTGGAACATATTTTCCCCACTTTGGGAATTTGCCTTTTTTCAAATGTACGATCTGCAAATCTAGTAAATTTTTCATCATTTTAAGCGAATTTTATGTTTAAAAAATCCCAATTTTTGGAACATAATTTCCCCACTTGGGGAATTCGACATTTTTTTCAAAAATTCAAGATCTGTAAATCTACTAAATATTTCATCGTTTTTATTTGTTTTGATAAATTTAAGATTAAAAAAAATCCCAAAGTTTGGAACATATTTTCCCCACTTTGGGAATTAGCCTATTTTTCTTGCCAAAACTCAAAAATCTAGTAAATATTTCATCGTTTTTATCAGCTTTGGCAAATTTTAGATTTGTAAAATAATCCCAAGTTTGGAACATATTTTCCATTTTTTTGCAAAAATGTAAGATCTGCAAATCTAGTAAATTTTACATCTTTTTTTACAGTTTTGGTAATTTTATTTAAAAAAATCCCAAGTTTTTCCCCACTCTAGGAATTTGCCAATTTTTTTTATAAAAAAAACAATCTGCAAATCTAGTAAATTTTTCATCGTTTTTATTTGATTAGGTGAATTTTATGTTTAAAAATCCCAATTTTTGGAACATATTTTCCCCACTTTGGGAATTCGCCATTTTTGCAAAAAAAAAAAAAAAAAACTAAAATCTGCAAATATTTCATCGTTTTTATCAGTTTTGGTGAATTTTATGTTTAACATTTTCCCAATTTTTGGAACATATTTTCCCCACTCTGGGAATTTGCCTATTTTTTTTTTTTTGCAAAAATGCAAGATTTGCAAATCTACTAAATATTTCATAAATTTTGTCCGGTTGAGTGAATTTTATGTTTAAAAAATCCCAATTTTTGGAACATATATTTCCAATTTTGGGAATTCGCCTATTTTTTTTTGTAAAAATGGAAATCTATAAAATTTTTCATGATATTTATTTGTTTTGGTGAATTTGAATTTAAAAAAAATCCCAAAGTCTGGAACATATTTTCCCCACTTTGGGAATTCGCTTATTTTTACAAAATTTGCAAATGTAGTAAATATTTCATCGTTTTTATCAGTTTTGGTGAATTCTAGATTTAAAAAAAATCCCAAAGTTTGGGACATATTTTCCCCACTTTGGGAATTTGCCATTTTTTTTTTCAAAAATGCAAGATCTGCAAATCTAGTAAATATTTCACAGTTTTTATTTGTTTTGATGAATTTAAGATTTAAAAAACTCCCAAAGTTCGGAACATATTTTCCCCACTTTGGGAATTCACCAATTTTTCTGACACAAATACAAAATCTGCAAGTCTAGTAAATATTTCATCGGTTTTATCAGTTTTGGTGAATTTTTTGTTGTAAAAAATCCAATTTTTGAACACATTTTCATCATTTTTATCTGTTTTGGTAAATTTTATCTTTAAAAATTCCAAAGTTTGGAACATATTTTCCCCACTTTGGGAATTCGTCTATTTTTACAGGCATGCAAAATCTGGAAATTTTTAAATTTTTCTTCCTTTTTATCAGTTTTGGTGAATTTAAGATTTAAAAAATCCCAAAGTTTGGAGCATATTTTGGGAATTGGCCTATTTTTTCCTTGCCAAAATTCAAAAATCTAGTAAATATTTCATCGTTTTTATCAGCTTTGGCAAATTTTAGATTTGTAAAAATCTCAAAGTTTGGAACATATTTTCCGCTCTTTAGGAATTTGCCAATTTTTTACAAAAAAAAAATGTGTATGTACCTTTACTTTGTCCGATTAAATTGATTTGCTTAATAGCGCGACACTTCCGTGTGGCAATAAAGCGCAACTAGAGCGAGCGCATTCAATTAATCAACTCAAAAGTCCATGAAAAGATTTTCGATTTTTTTTCTGAACAAATTGTTTTTCCACGAATACGAAAAAACAAACACCCTGAAACTATTTTTCACAAACCGAAAAAAATAGTTGCTCATTCTGTGAGAGCAAAACAATTTGTGAAAAGTGTGAATGCAAACTTTTAATAAAGCACAAGAAAAATGTCGAAGCATATTTTCGAGTTTGCCAACAACGTTTTCTTTTCATTCTTTGCGTCTAAACAATGACGCTGAAGTTTTCGCTTGGCTACAATTTTGCGCCATTACATTGTTGTGGAGTGGAAAAGTTTTCGTTATTGGTATGACATTTATTTTACCACCAACCTTGAGTGCATTTTTGTGCTTTTGGCCATTTTAAGTGGTGTGTGCTGTGTGACAGCTAAGTAAATGTGGGCTCTGGGCAAAACTTGTCGGGTCCTTCCAAGTCAAGTAATTGCTATATTCGTCCATGCTTGATAGCCATAAAAATGAAATGAAATAAAATAAAACTAGTTAGTTACACACATACCCCAACGGCAGAAGTTTTGCTGTTGTTGTTGCTGTCGCTCGTGTTACTTGTAATACACCAATATTTTGCGGAATTTGGAATTTCATGTTGCACAGCAAAGTTTTGTTCGTTGAGCCACATGACACTTGTGAAGTAGTTAAAAATGTTCAGTATTTTTCTAAGAAAAGAAAGTTTTATTTTTGCCATGATTTTTTTCGCCATCAATGACATTGCACTAACGACTGGACTGGTTTTTCAGTTAGTTTAAAAGATTTTAGCTTCGTTATCGCCTTTTGGATAAGAACAGCTGGAACAACTATTCCTCAAAAGTATGCTCGGTGAGTCAAGACTACTAAAAGTAGACTAACTTCATATTTATAAGAATGCTGGGAAAAGAATAAAAGCATACCTTTGGGCGTGGGATTATGTTATTCCTCATTATATCTCGTCCACAAAATGAAGCGTGGAGGTCAATTAAATTTTATTATTTTTAGAAGGCATTAATCTGATTTAATAAAAATGTTTTCCAATGAACAGAGGTAAAATAACACTGTGCGACAGTCCAAAAAAAAACTCTGGGATGTGATAATTTTACGAAATTTAGGCCCAACAAAAATGTCAAAATTCATCAAGACGTATAAAAATGACAAATTAAGGTATTGCGACCATTTTAGTAAAAATCCCAATTTTTGGAACACATTTTCCCCACTCTGGGAATTCGCCTCTTTTTGGCAAAAATGCAAAATCTAGTAAATTTGTCATCGTTTTTATAAGTTTTGGTGAATTTTATGTTTCAGAAAATCCAAATTTTTGGAACACATTTTCCCCACTTTGGGAATTTCGAAAATCTAGTAATCTTTTCGTCGTTAATCAAGACTAGAATAAATGAAATGAAATATCTTTGGGCGTTGAATTATGTTACAATTCGTTATACCTTGTCCACAAAGGTGGTTGACGAATGCTGCTCAATTAAATTTTAGTATTTTTAGAAGGCATTAATCTGATTTAATAAATATGTTTTTCAATGAACAAAGCTAAAATAAATAACTGTGCAACAGTCCAAAAAGTCTGGGATGTTATAATTTATCGAATTTGAGGTCCAACAAAAATACCTAATATTCATCAAAACATATAAAAATGGTAAATAAAGGCATTGCGATCATTTTTGTAAAAATTCCAATTTTTGGAACACATTTTCCCCACTTTGGGAATCCATATATTTTTTCAAAAATGCAAAATCTGCAATCTTAAAAATTTTTTCTTTGTTTTTATCAGTTTTGGTGAATTTTAAATTTGAAAAAATCCCAAAGTTTGGAACATAATTTCCCCAATTTGGGAATTCGCCCATTTTTCAAAAACCTAAATCTATCAGTGATGAATTATCGATTTTATCAGTTTTGGTGAATTTTAGGTTAGAAAATTCCAAAGTTTGGAACATAAATTCCCCACTTGGGAATTCACCAATTTTTCTGACACAAATATAAAATCTGCAAGTCTAGTAAATATTTCATCGGTTTTATCAGTTTTGGCGAATTTTATGTTGGTAAAAAAATTCCAATTTTTTGAACACATTTTCCCCATTTTTCATCGTTTTTATCTGTCTTGGTAAATTTTATCTTTAAAAATTCCAAAGTTTGGAACATATTTTCCCCACTTTGGGAATTGGTCTATTTTATACAGGCATGAAAAATCTGCAATTTTTTTTTAAATTTTTCTTCCTTTTTACGGTTTTGGTTAATTTTATGTTTAAAAAAAAATCCAAAGTTTGGAACATATTTTCTCCACTTTGTGAATTCGCCAATTTTTTTCTAGCAAAAAATGTAAAATCAGCAAATCAAAAAAATATTTCATCGTTTTCATCCGATTTGGAGAATTTCATGTTTAAAAGTCCCAATTTTTGGGATTTCCAAGGTTTGGAACATATTGTCCCCACTTTGGGAATTCTCCTGTTTTTTGCAAAAAAAAAATCTGCAAATCAAAAAAAATATTTCATCGTTTTCATCCGGTTTGGAGAATTTCATGTTTAAAAGTCCCAATTTTTGGGATTTCCAAGGTTTGGAACATATTGTCCCCACTTTGGGAATTCTCCTGTTTTTTGCAAAAATGAAAATTCTGGAAAGCTAATAAATATTTCATCGTTTTTATCCGTTTTGGTGAATTTTCGATTAAAAATTCCCAAAGTTTTGAAACATATTTTCCCCACTTTGGGAATTCGCCTATTTTTTTTTTTTTGGAAAAATGCAAAAATTTCATCGTTTTTATCACTTTTGGTGATTTTTATGTTCAAAAAAATCCCAATATTTGCAACACATTTTCCCCACTTAGGGAATTCGCAAAAATGCAAAATCTAGAAATGTTTCATCGTTTTAATCAATTTTGGTGAAATTTAGGTTAAAAAATCTAAAGTTTGGAACATATATTCCCCACTTTGGGAATTCGCCTATTTTTCCTGGCAAAAGCAAAATCTGTAAGTTTGGTAAAATTTCATCGGTTTTATCCGTTTCAATAAATTTTAGGTTAAAAAATCCCAATTTCCAAGGATTAGAACATATTGGCCCCACTTTGGGAATTCTCCTGTTTTTTGCAAAAATTAAAATTCTGGAAAGCTCGTTTTTATCCGTTTTGGTGAATTTTGGATTAAAAAATCCCAAAGTTTTGGAACATATTTTCCCCACTTTGGGAATTCGCCTATTTTTTTTTTGAAAAATGCAAAAATTTCATCGTTTTTATCACTTTTGGTGATGCTTATGTTCAAAAAATCCCAATTTTTGCAACACATTTTCCCCACTTAGGGAATTCCCAAAAATGCAAAATCTGCAAATTTAGAAATGTTTCATCGTTTTTATCAAAAATCCAAAGTTTGGAACATATATTCCCCACTTTGGGAATTCGCCTATTTTTTCTGACAAAAGCAAAATCTGTAAGTCTGGTAAATTTTATCCGTTTCGGATTTAAAAAATTTAAATTTTAGGTTAAAAAAATCCCAAAGTTTGGAACATATTTCCCCCGCTTTGGCAATTTGGTAAATATACGGCAGAAATGCAAAATCTGCAAATCTTGTAAATTTTGCATCGTTTTTATCTGTTTTTGTGAATTTTATGTTTAAAAAATCCCAATTTGGAACACATTTTCCCCACTTTGGTAATTGGCCTTTTTTCAGGCACAAGTGCAAACTTTGCAATTCTAGTAAATATTTCATCGTTTTTATACGGTTTGGTGAATTTTAGGTTTGAAAAAAATCCCAAAGTTTGTAATATATTTCCCCACTTTGGGAATTCGGCAAATCAAGTATATTTTCATCATTTTTATGTATCTTTATATACAAAAATCGTTCGAAAGGTCTAGGTTTCTTCTTTTTAAATCCGGTGAGAAACTGAAATTCGCTTGATAAGCGACTAAATTATATCCTAAGGTAAGAGTGTAAAGGAAATGTTACCCATAAGTCAAGATTTTGGGGTTGTCTGGGAAATTTCACAAACAGATTCTTGTTTTACTCATCCATACCTACAAGAAAAATTATATCATTTCCTAGAGTTTTCTACTTCATTATTTTTTGTAGCACAGTTTAATTTATATGAATTACAAAAAGAAAACAATTATTTGACCTTGTATTTATTATTTTTATATATAATTCCAGTAATCCTCTCTTACATTCTCCTGTCAATGATTCAATTATAATAATAAACAATAAATAAAATAAATAGAAATCATAATTACATTTTATGGGTTTACTTAATTGTCTACTTTTGATCTAGCACTTCGGCTGCGTGTTTAAATTATCTCATCTCTAAGCCAAACATTCTTTTTTATAGCAATTTTTCCGTCTATATGGTAATTTAAATACTCGAACAAACAGCCAGGCGAATGAACGGGCGTACGGGCGGACGTCTGGACGGACATAACAAATAAAGATAAGAGTTTGGATAGATTTACCATAAAGATTTATATGATTTTAGACATGGGAGAGGACGAAATCACTAATGATGGGGCGGTATTTAGCATCGGATTTGTTTGTTTGTTTCTTTGTTGTTTTCGTTGAAATGCAGGTATTTTTTCTGAAAGGGAATTAATAAAATTCTAATTGAAATTCCAAGGCTGTATTTGAAATGTAAGCATTTAAACATTTTGTTAACAATTTTGGAGTGAAGCCAAAAGACGTGATGATTTAAGTGTTGATTCAAGACACATAATAAGAAATTTTGCAGGAATTAAATCAACACGAATTTAGAGTTTGGGGACCTTTGAAGGGCCACAATTTGTTTTAAATAGAGACCTTTGATACGTTACTATCCTTTTCGTATCGACAGACATTTTTCTAATTATGTTTCTAATGAATCCTTGATTAAATAGATGAAACTGTAGAGTACTATTTGTTGTTTTTCTATTCTAGTCTTAAGTTTAAAAATTGTCAAATAAATAATTAAATAAATATATTATTCTTATACTAATTTTTATATACTTTATAAATAATAAAGGAGAACATAATTCATTTTCATAAACCTTACTCTAGTATCTGAGCTCTTTATAAGATTTCTCTTCTTTATAATTGTTGCATAAGAAAACAGTGGTAAAAAGTAAAGCATACCTTAAGGCGTTGAATTATATTATACCTGCACAATGTGTATATCATGTTTAATGAATGCTGCTACCGGGCGTGTAGGTCATTTAAATTTTATTATTAAAAATACTTTAAAAATATTAAACGAACCTGTTTTAGTTTTTAAATAAATAAGTAGTAAATAACACAGCGCGACAGTCCAACCAATATATCTAAAAATCATCAAAACTGATGTTAAGTAAAGTCCCATTTAGAGATTTTCCTAACTACTCCAGATAACATATAAACTATACAAACACCTGCACATTTCCAAAAATTAGCCATAAATTACAATTAGTTTCTTGGATTGTTACCAAAAATGTATTTTTAGTTCATGTTGGTTTTTTTCTACATTTTATGTCAATTTCGGATCTGTACCTCAAAGTTGAGATTTCAACCGATTTATTAGGAACAGCTCTATATTGAGCGGATGCCCATCAATATGGGTATCAAACTTTAGAAAATTTCCTAACTACTCCATATAACATATAAACTATACTTAAAAGCTGCAGACTTCCAAAAATTAGCCTTAAATTACAATTAGTTTTCGGGAATATTTCCAGATATGTATTTTTAGTTCATTGTGGCTCTAATCTATGTTTTGGTATCAGTTTGGGATCAGTACCTCAAATTTGTGATTTTAACCGATTTTTTAGGAATATCTCTATATTATGCAGAACCTCATCAATATGGGTATCAAACTTAAGAAATTTTCCTATGTACCCCATATAACATATAAACTAAACGAACACCTGCATATTTCCAAAATTAGCTATAAATAACAATTAGTTTCTTGGATTGTTTCCAAAAATGTATTTTTAGTTCATGTTCGCTTTAATCTGCCATTTTATGTCAATTTTGGATCAGTACCTCAAAGTTGAGATTTTAACCGATTTATTAGGAATAGCTCTATATTGAGCTGATCCCCATCAATATGGGTATCAAACTTAAGAAATGTTTCTATGTAGTCCATATAACATATAAACTATAGTAACAGCTGCCGATTTTCAAAAATAATCTATAAATTACAATTAGTTTTTTTATTTCGTTCAGAAATTTATTTTTAGTTCTTGCTGGGTCTAATCTATCGTTTGGTATAATATGGGTATAAAACTTTAGAGATTTCCCTAACTACTCCATATAACATATAACCCATACTAATAGCTGCATATTTCCAAAATTAGCCATAAATAACAATTAGTTTCTTGGATTGTTTCCAAAAATGTATTTTTCGTTCATGCTGGCTCCAATCTCTCGTTTGGTATCAGTTTGGGATCAGTACATCTAAGTTGAGATTTCAACCGATTTATTAGGAATAGCTCTATATAGAGCGGATCCTCATCAATATGGGTATCAAACTTAAGAAATTTTCCTATGTATTCCATATAACATATAAACTAAACGAACACCTGCATATTTCCAAAAATTAGCCATAAATTACAATTAGTTTTTTGGATTATTTCCAGAAATGTATTTTTAGTTCATGCTGGCTCTAATCTATAATTTTATGCCAATTTTGGATCTGTACCTCAAAGTTGAGATTTCATCCGATTTATTAGGAACAGCTCTATATTGAGCGGATCCCCATCAATATGGGTATCAATCTTTAGATATTTCCCTAACAACTCCATATAACATATAAACCATACTAATAGCCGCCGATATTTCCAAAATTAGCCATACATAACAATTAGTTTCATGGATTGTTTCCAAAAATTTATTTTTCGTTCATGCTGGCTCCAATCTCTCGTTTGGTATCAGTTTGAGATCAGTACCTCAAAGTTGAGATTTTAACCGATTTATTAGGAATAGCTCTATATTGAGCGGATCCTCATCAATATGGGTATCAATCTTAAGAGCTTTTCATATGCATTCCATATAACGTATAATCTATATTAATACGTGCATATTTCCAAGTATTACACATAAATAACAATTAATATCTTGGATTTTTCAAAAAATGCTTATTTTCAACATAAAAAATAAACACTTAATTATTAAAATAACTTTGCTTAAATGCCTGGTGTTTTCCTCTTCTTATATTCGTGTTTGCTGTTACTGCCAGTGTACCTAATCTTTTGCTACAATTACTAAAAATTCCAATTTTTGGAACATATTTTCCCCACTTTGGGAATTCGCCTATTTTTTTTTTGCAAAAATGCAATGTGAACTGAACTACTAGTTCACATCTCAACAGGAAATAATACCTCAGAAAGTGAAAACTTTTTTCTTCAGGACAGCGCAAACCCTAGTTTCAGAGCTATTCGCTACTGTACCGATGTAGGATTAAAGGTATTTTGTGTCTTATAAATTATATAAATGGTTTTAGATATCCGATGAATCAATTGATTGATGATTTGAGAGGCTCTGGTCGCTGACAAGTGTCGCAGGCATCTATAGGATGGGCCATTTAATAATTTAAATTACGATCGGCTATAAAAAAGAACTGATTATTTTTTTAAATTTCTAGTTTTATTAGAAAGGTTGAACTTTGTCATTTAATAATGGAAGACAATATCATTGATATGACCACGACTGGCTCGTGCTGCATTGTGAATGCATTGTCTTCTCAATAGTCACGTGTGGGTTCTCTGAGCCCCATATGTGGCAATTTTGCTTATTGACATAGCCACTCAAATGAAAACACGAAAAGTTGCCAAGTAAATTTCTTACAGTTTGCGTTAAAGACTCACTACTTTGGAAGTAAGTTTTTAATATTTCGCAATTTTGTTCGAGCGTATAGCGTCCTATTTTGCAAATGTCAAACATAAACCTGAAAACAAAAATGACTCAACTTTCAAAGTCAAAGTAATCGGTAGGTCAAATTTAAAATGTTACATAACCTACCCTATATTACCACCATCTTTATGATATCTGCTCTTTTCTAAACTCCATTCTTTGTCTATTAACATCCGTTCACCCTTCGATCTCTTTGTATAATTAGCCTTCGATTATGCAGTGATTTGTCTTGTTTCTACTCCCTTAAAGTATGCTATGTTTATTCAACGGTTCGTGTCCCTGCTAGAATTGTCTACATTTCAATATCCGTGTAAAGTAACTAATCAAATATTATATGTCTTATTAGATCGTTACTTCTTCCTAAATAATATCCATAATGAGACATTAGACTCCTTGTATAAATACAGCTTCCCAGCACACACATATATTCGGGCATTTTGTGTGGATGGTTCGCTGGTTGTTGGTAGCTAATGTCATCAACCATCCTGGCTGGCAACAATCAACGAACATAACAACATTTTATTTGCTCGATTCTTCTGTTTTCCTTCTTGTCTTCTTATTCTTTTCTTATTTTTGCATAATAATAAAGACATTTTAATTTCAAGCAATTACGACCAGTAGAGTGCCAAAGGAAAAACAAATGGAAGACAGTGTGGAGTCAACACAAGAAAACAAAAACAAAAATCAAAATAAACAGATACTCAACTCAAAGGCGGCAGGCAGGTCCACGGCGAGTCTAGAATGAATGAACTAGAATGGAATGGTAGAGCAAAAATGTGCTACAAAAATATTTGCCTTAAAGCATGGCAGATAGCAAAATGGTAAACAACAAAACAAAGACGGAGATTTTATTTTGCTGCTGATGCCACTGACTGACTGAGTGGTGGTGGTGGTCGGATTTGCTGTTTTGCTTGTTGATGGTCTGGTGGCCAAAATACAAATAAACAAGCAAATATACCAGGTCGGTCCGTCCATTCAAGCGGTCGGCCAGTCATCCATCTATCCAAGGTCTGTCCGTCCATCGTTCGTTGGTGTCGGTGGCTGTGTAATGGCCACACTTTAGACAGGTAGAGAGCGCAAAAATGTACAAGCTTTTAACGTTTTGCTACAGCTGTCAATGTTACATTTCAACACTCCGCCTTCTCATCGTAGCCTACTTTTAGGCTGATGGCTGGCAAGAAGAACAAATGCTATGTGTGTGTGGGGGGGCTTTTCTTTTGCTGGGGCATAGTGTGTGGAGTGTCAAGGTGTGATAAGTTCGGTGACCATGATACCAGGACGGCCGGACGGATTGTGTTTTATGCTTGACTATCAATGTTAAAGGTTTATGCTTTTATCGTAAAGCCTACCTTTAAGGGCATTGACATGGTGGATATGGCAAAATTAGGTATTTAATACCAGGGTTTTACTGGGTTTTAAAAGGTTTTATGTGTTGAAGTTGAACACACATACCTTTTGTTTAGCTCGGGATCATTGACGGATTCTGATTTGGGGTAGTCATTTTGAGGGAGTTTTTCATCCCAATCCCAATATTCCAACAGATTCTTAAGCAGACGCTCAACTAAGGTGTAAGATGGTTGTGATTTCACATGTACTGAATTTAGGTTTTGTGGAATCCATTTCGTCAGGGAATACCAGCGGCAACCACCTCACTAGAAAGTCCTAGACAAGAGATCAACATCGTCCTTGCTTCTCTGCTGGATCTCTCAATTTAGTTAAACGAGACGCAATTTACAAATTAAATTCTTATTCGAGGCAGCGGGATGTAAAGGAATATTGGGGTGTAAAAAAAAAACAGTTTTTTACATCCCAATATTCCAATAGATTCTTATGGAGTCGCTCCACGATAATGTAAGATGGTCGTCATCTCTCATGGATTTAGATTTTATGGAATACATTTCATTTCTGATATGATACCAACATCTTCCTTACACTTCTGCTGGGTCTCTCAACGAGATCTAATTGCAAACTTGAAAGGGAGAGGAGAGCTAGGAGCTTTAGGATGTGGAGGCAGTCATAGAGTAACCATCTAACTCGCTTAGACCTGAAGAGGTCCATTACGATATCACGTGTTTTTTCATTCCTTATCGGAACGGCCTAATTATCTGTCGATATATTAAGAGTCTAACTTCGTCACCCAGTCATGAAGATAGCAATTTCCTATGTTCAGTCTCAATTTCCACTTTCGGCAGACCTGAAGAGGTCCATTGTGATATCACGGCCTTTTATATCCCTTATCGGAACCAACCTGTGTGACTCACCTTATCTTACCGACGTCTACACTCGCTCTAGCTCTCAAATAAAGCAAAACGCAGTGTCACTAAACGTCTATTAGCCATTGCCGGTCGGAGAGAGAGAAGATGTTCAACGCTCTCAATCTCCTCCTCTTCCCACAGCTCACACAGTAGTCGTTTGGCTCGATGCCCAGCCTGTGGGCATCTGTACCTATAACGCAGTGTCAACATTGAAATTAACGTGGACAATTGAAATCTTTCAAGTGGAAGTAGGTAGCTCGTCCGGAGAGTTGCGTTCTAATTATCTGTCGATATGTTAAGAGTCTAACTTCGTCACCCCATTTCAAAGAAGTCAGTGGTACATCATATATATTTTCAGCATCTAAATCAGATCAATGCGTCGACAAAACCTAAAGTTTTTACAAGGAGTCGTCCCCAGATACATGATTCTGCCTGAATTTCGTTGTCGTTCCCGTCCAATCGATATTTCTGGATACTCATTGCCAGTTGGTTAATGGAGAAAACTTCTTCTTTCTTAAATATAATGTCGCATTTACCTATGCCCAGTCTCAATTTCCACTTTCGACAGTACCCCGACAACTTTGAGGTTCGGGACTTTGGCCCCGTAGCTCTCTTATATTATAGAGGGGTTAGACGACGATGGTTCCTTTCATTGATCAATTTTCTTAATCTATTGGATATGACACTACATCTGCTAGAATGGTACCAGACGGCAGTTTGGTGTGCTGGGAGTATTTTCGGATACGAGATCTGACCGGAGTCCATAATCTAATTTCACGGATAGCCATCCGTTACTATTACTACCATGTTCGGCTTTCGTTTCAGTCATATCAGCTGGCAACGATCCTTCGGGTAGATTTGTGGTGGCTGCGTTTTTGACCAAACTCAATCGGTAGAAGAGGTTTAGATGGACCTCAAACCAAGAGTGGGGCACAACATTTCCTCTTTTTTTAGAGACATTGGTCATGGCATAGCAACTATTTCAGCCTCCAATCTCGATTTCGACTTTCGGTAGTACCCAGACAGCTCTGAGAGATATGAGTTCAATATCAAGTTACCAGTTCGGAACTTATGCCCTTTCTTTGGTCATTATTCAAAATGGTTTGGATATGGCGGTTCCTCCGTTAGAAAGCTACCAGTCGGTAATTGATGTGACAGAGAACTAGAAGTAATAATGACTACGATATCTGTGTGCATAATCTTAGTACCACATGCACACAGACATAATCTAAGTACCAAGGATGCTCAGCGGCTAGTTTTGCTCATCGGTCGGTAGTTGGTGTGACAGGCAACTGGAAGTATTTTCGGCTTCGAGGTCTAACCAGAGTCTATAATCTTGTACTAGGGTAGTCCGGCGTCACTCAGTTGCCACCATCTTCGACTGTCGTATAAGTCTGGACCTGCTGTTAACTGTTCATCCGGGATGTTCGTGGGATGTTGAGATTTAGACCAAAATCACTGGGAACTGGAGGTATTTTCGGCTACGAAGTCTGACGGGAGTCCTCAATTCAGAACCAGAGTGAGGTCAGTGGCCAGTTTTGGCTGGTTTATCAGCCAAACCAGCTTTGAATGGTCCTTCGGGGAGTTTCGAGGTAGCTGCGGTTTAGACCAACATCACTGGGAATGTTTTGACCTGACGTGGAGTTATGTATCAATCACACGATACCACCCACAGTGTAGTAGAGATTTAGATGGGACTAAGCTGGAACCAAGATTGGGGAATATTTTCACTGTAAACTATCTCAGTCTCCAATCTCGATACCGACTTTCGGCATTTACCAGAGAGGAAAGGTTCATTTCATTGATAAATTTCCATATTTTAGTGGATATGGCGGTACTTCCGCTAGAAAGCTACCTCGGTTGGTAGTTGGTGTAGCAGACAACTGGAAGTATTTTCGGCTTCGAGGTCTAACCGGAGGCTGTAGTCTTGCAGCACGGGACTGGAACTACCACCTTCGACCGTCGCATTAACCCTGGACCTACCAGCAGGTCACGAAACTCTGCTCTGCGGGGAGTTTCGTGATGGGTGTGATTGATACCGAAAGCACCGTGAAAGTTTTGGCATGACGTGGAGTTGTGTATTAATCGGTTGCAACGACCCAAGAGTAGCAGAGGTTTATATGAGTCTCGACTCAAATCAATATTGGAGAATATTTCGACACATTTCTTCTTAGTACATTGATGGTCGTTGCATCATAACTGTCTCATTCTTCAGTCTCAATTTCCGCTTTCCAAAGTACCTCGACAACTCTAATATCTGAGAGATATGCGTTCAATCGGTTCGGGACGTAGACCTCGTGTCTCTCATATATTCCACCGAATTTAGATAACGCGGATATGACTGTACTTCCGATAGAAAGCTCCTCGGTGGCTAGTTGGTGTGGCAGGCAACTGGAAGTATTGCATATCAATCGGATAATACGACCCAGGCTCCACCAAGAGTACATTGCTGATTCGAGGGGCTCTGGTCGTGGGCTGGTGTGGCAGACAACTGGAAGTACGTTCGGCTGCGAGGTCTGACCGGAACTAGTTTTGGCTCTCTTATCTGCCAGAAAATGGTCCTGGGAATGGTCCTTCGGGGAGTTCAGACTCAACCAAGAGTGGGTAATATCTCCACAACATGTATCCTCATTTGGGTTTTTATGATTCGAGAGGCAGGTGTGGAATGCAACTGGAAGTATTTTCGGCTACGAGGTCTGGCGGAGTTCATAATCTATTTCCGCTTTCCAACGTACCTCGACTACTCTAATATCTGAGAGATATGCGTTCAATCGGTTCGGGGTGTAGACCTCGTGTCTCTCATATATTCCACCGAATTTAGATAACGCGGATATGACTGTACTTCCGATAGAAAGCTCCTCGGTGGCTAGTTGGTGTGGCAGGCAACTGGAAGTATTGCATATCAATCGGATAATACGTCCGAGGCTCCACCAAGAGTACATTGCTGATTCGATGGGCTCTGGTCGTCGGCTGGTGTGGCAGACAACTGGAAGTACGTTCGGCTGCGAGGTCTGACCGGAACTAGTTTTGGCTCTCTTATCTGCCAGAAAATGGTCCTGGGAATGGTCCTTCGGGGAGTTCAGACTCAACCAAGAGTGGGTAATATCTCCACAACATGTATCCTCATTTGGGTTTTTAAGATTCGAGAGGCAGGTGTGAATTGCAACTGGAAGTATTTTCGGCTACGAGGTCTGCCGGAGTTCATAATCTAGTACGGCGGGTGGTCAGACGTTACTAGTGGTACCATGTTCGGCTGTCGTATCAGCCACCCCAGCTGTCAATGGTCCTTCGGGGAGTTTCGTGGTGGCTATGGTTTAGAATAAAATAACTGAGAAAGTTTTGTAGCGCATCAATCAGGTGCTATAACCCAGGATCGACCATGAATAAGGAATATATCCAAAACATATCCTCATTTGGGCTTTTAAGATTCGAGAGGTGCTGGTTGTTGCCCTCTGCGACACACTAGTTTCGGCTGCCCGGTCTGAGTGGAGTCCATAATCAATTGCTGATCAGCAGCCAGTTTTGGCCATCTTATCACCTAGACCAGCATTGAATGGTCCTTCGGGGAGTTTAGTGGTGGTTTAGACCAATACCACTGGGAAATATTTGGTTAACCGTTGAGTTGCGTATCAATCGAGTGCTACGATCCATACCAGGTCTAGGCTCAACCAAGAGTGGGGAATATTTCCATAAAACGAATCATCATTGGTTCTTTAATGAGTCGAGATGCGCAGGTGGAAGTATGGCAGGTGGAAGTATGGCAGTATTTTCGACTTAGACCAGAATCCATTATCTAGTACCATAGGTGGTAAGCGGCCCCTGGTATTACCAGCTTCGAATGTCTTACCAACCAGATCAGCTGGGAACGGAGAGTTTCGGGGTTGCAGTGGTTTAGACCAAAATCAACGGGAAAGTGTTGGCGACCCAAAAAGTAGCAGAGTTTTATATGGGACTCGGTTCAAATCAAGAGTGGGGAATATATTCAGGAAATATATCCTCATTTGTACTCTGATATTTTGAGAGTTACGGGATCTGACCGTAGTCCATAATCTGGTACCACGGGTGGTCAGCGGCCCCAGCCAGATCAGCTGGGAACGGTGCTTCGGAGAGTTTCGTTAGGCCAAAATCAACAGTAGCAGAATGTTTCAATGGGTCTCGATTCAAACTGAGGTATATATTCACCAGTCGCAAAATAACTGTCCCCAAGTGTATGATGGCATACCGTGGTTAAGGCTTCATGGCGAATTCCTCGGTCTGAGTTGTATATTATTATTTATATGTCCTATGGTTCCAAATTGGATATAACATTATTATAATGTTGATAATGTATGAAACTGAACCCAGTGAGCCGCTAAGAAGACAGCTGCTGAAGTATAACATTCGTCTTCAATAAGATTTGTCTTTTTTCTTTCTAACCTTTTTCGCCTAACGTTCCCATATATCCTTCTCAAATTACGTCGCAAGTGCGTCGCATGCTCATGATTGACTTGCTGCGGAAAAGAGGTTGACAATTTTAAACGTTCCAACCTTTTAAGCACATTTAGGGGAAATGGGCTTATTCAATTACTCGCACGAGTAAATGGTGTCTGTATTACCATCCACCAGTGGAGTGTGTAACATAACATGCTGCATTAACCATGGATGATGGAGTCGTCTTTGCCACCTGTTCTAAGCAATGTCGGCATTAATTTCACACTCCCCACACCCCGTTGGTTGGTTGGTTGGCTGGCTGGCTGGTGTGCCAGGTAAGATGTTGCTGTCTACCAACCAATTTGGTGTGGTTTGGTTTCAATCATCCTTTTCACGCGGAGGAGGATAATTTTTTATTCAGTCCTTCAGAGCGGACTTTTTTCACGAGCTGGTTTGTCTGCTGAGGTGTTTTTCTCCTTTTAGCTTGGAGTGCACTGGAACTGAGCTGTCAGCTCGTAATTAAATGTGTATTAAATTTAATTGAATGTGATTTCTTTCTGTCGGTTTCGGGGCATTACCTACAAAAATTCCACCCATACTAACCGCCAATAAATTAAGGATAACACAGAATGTGGGGGAAAGTGAGTTGTGTGAGGTGAACGGCGAGTGGGCGCCAGTGAGTGATTGAGTGACTGAGTGGCAGAGAGTGATAGTAAAAGTGAGTTTGCATTAGAGGGGAAGTTTATTCACTTCTATGCCGCCATGTTGTTGTTTTTATATCTTCTTCTTGTTGTTGCTTATTTTGTTGCCTGCCCATCGTGTTGTGTGCCACGACACAAAGTAATTATATTTTAATTAGTTTATTGAAAATTCATTTAATTAAAAAGTTTGAAGCGTTTTTTTTGTGTACCTGTGACATGTGACGGGGCTTAGAAGCCTGGAAATAACAAATACAAATAAAAATAAAAATACAATAACTTCTTTTGGGAGGCCGGAGAGCAATAGGCAAACGTACATTGTTCATGCCTGAATGGTAGGCTATGCTAGTGAGACGTGCCTCTGAAAGTATGCAACAATAAATTGCTAGCAAATGTTTTAAACATATCAATGAATACTGTGATATTTTTAATTTCCGCCGGAATCTAATAAAAGTTTTTCGTTTCTTTTTTCAATTCCAGGTAAATATTTGTAATTTCAACTTCTGGTCATTGTGGCGATGTGTGGGACAGGTGGTGGGGTCACACTTTGAACCCGGATGCTTATACAGCGCAAATAAGTGAAAACTTTTTGGTGAAACCGGCCAAAATTACTAACAAGGTCATTTGGCCGGGCATTTTGTGACAGACGGTGTTAGTTCTTGGAAATCACCCCCACACCTCTCCCAAAAATGGTAAATACCATAGACTAACTAACAAGAAAGTTCAGTAGCTGAATTTTTTGATATATATGGAAAAAATATATAAATAGTGCTAGACAACAGAATTTATTTATTATTATATTAATTTGAGATACCATGATGCACTACTAGTATGGCAATTTATTTGTTCTTTGTGATGTAAAAAGGACCTAATCTATTAAAGGGATATTCTTTTTTCTGGCATCGCTCTCAGTTTAAGTTGTCATTTCACCATGAATAGATTGCATTTGATAGGGTGGTAGGAAGCTACCTAGGCCGGTAGTTGGTGTGGCAGGCAACTGGAAGTATTTTCGGCTAAAAGGTATGACCGGAGTCTATAAACTAGTACCACAGGTGGTCAACGGCCCCTGTTATTACCAGCTTCATTTTATCTCAATTATTGTCTGAGTACAGTGGGTGTGGGATAGTGCACGACTTTTCTATTTCGATATGCTAGAACCCACAATTTTGTGAGCTTTGAAAGAAAATGCACGTGCCAAATAATGGGGATGATGGGGTGAGTATAAGTGGGCGCTAAGGGGAAAAAATAAATAAAAAACCAAAACTACTTCGGAGTCGCCCCAGAGGGAATAATTGTATGACCGACTCCTATTAATTCATCCTTCCCAACATTTATTTCCAAAACGTACACCCTTTATCTCTATTCCTTAATAGGATTAAGGGTGTTCCCATTTACAAATTATTTTTTTTTTAATTTTTCCAACCGCTCTTACTGACCGAAGGAGGCCCCTAGGGGAGTCAAATGTATGACCGACCCTCAATAATATTTTTTTAACCACGCCATTTGTCCTGAACATAGCTACTGCCTATATTCTACCCTTAATGTGGTCCCCTTACATTTTTTATTTTTATACCCTCCACCTCCAAGATGGGGGTATACTAACTTTGTCATTCCGTTTGTAACACCTTGAAATATCGACCTGCCACCCTATAAAGTATATATATTCTTGATCGTCATAAAATTCTAAGACGATCTAGCTATGTCCGTCCGTCCGTCCGTCTGTTGAAAGCACGCTAGCATCTAAACGAAACGAGCTAGAACGTTCAAATTTTCCATAAATGCGTCTTATAGTCGTAGATCGGTTGGGATTGAAATGGGGCGAAATCGGCCCAAAGGGAAAAATTTTTCCCTCACAAGGACTAAAAATACCCATAATAATCCCTAATATTTTAGCGTATTTAAGCATGTTTTTTTGAATATTTGTGTTTATATTTGCTTGATATTTGGTATGCGCATTCCCCTTATAAAAAAACGTGCACCATAAAGTGATTCTTATTTGTAGGGGGTGAAATGGGGCAAAAAAGGGATAAAAATGGTACATATTAAACGACAACAGCTAGAAACACGAAATTCGGTGTGTACATTCCTCTAATTGAGTAGATACATAATATGAAAGTATTTTTTCAAAATTCGTACTTTTAAGGGGTAAAATGGGAATAGAGGGATAAAAATGGTAGCTGTACCTAGAATAATGAAATTCGGTGTATACATTCCTCTGATTGCATAGATAAGTAAAATATGCGGATTTTTCAAAATTCGTACCTTTTGGGGTTAAAATGAAAAAAGGGGATAAAAATAGTACCAATCTAATGACCGCAGCTAGAGTCATGAAATTCGGAGTATACATTCCTCTGAGTGTGAAGACACGGAAAATAAACTGATTTTTCGAAATTCGTACTTTTGGGGTTAAAATGAAAAAAGCGGATAAAAATAGTACCAATCAAAGGACCACAGCTAGAGTCATGAAATTCGGAGTATACATTCCTCTGACTGCGAAGACACGGAAAATAGACGAATTCTTCGAAATTAGTACTTTCAAGGGATACAATGGTACAGAGGGATAAAAATAGTACCAACTAAACGACTACAACTAGAATGATAAAATTCTAATTGCATAGAAACGTCAAGGGGGTAAAAATGGTACCAACCAAATGGAATAATGGAATTCGGTGTATACATTCCTCTGACTGCATAGACACGCAAAATAAAAAGTTTTTTTTTCCAAATTCGTACTTTTTCTTTTACGGCAAAAATTGGTTGAATCATGAAGTTAGGTTATTTTGCACTATGTACGTCTGATAATGGATTTTCAAAATTTGTACTTTTGAAATTCAAATAGAATGGAAATACAACCAAATGTAGCACCCACTATCTACCAATATTTATGACTTTGAAAATATTTTTCAAAATATAAATAGAAGAATAATTATTTTTTGAATTGACGTATTGGTAGCCTTGTCTTATAAGCGTGGTTTGAAATAATTAAAATATTATATTTATTTATAAAATTAATTTTTCAATATTTGTATTTGTTTTGCTTTGGCTATATTAAAACAATATATTTTCCTGTAATATTACTGCACTTCTACGAAAACCGACAACCTCTGTGGAATGCAATTCATGGTGGAGGGTATAACTTAACTCCGTTTTTACTTGTTTTAATGAAGGAAAGGCCCAAAACTTCCTCAGAGTCTGCCCTAACTGGGTTAAATGTAAGACCGACGTCCACTAATTCTTCCTCCCCAACATTTTTTTTCGAACACACACACACCCTATCGCCACTCCTTAATGGGGCTCCCATACAAAAAACTAATTTTTTTATAAAATTTAGCTGTAACTTTCCCAAGGAGGCCCCATAGAAGAGTCAAAGTTAAGTATGACCGACCCCCAATATTTTTTCACTCAACTCAACTCAAACCTAACCTATCTCCTATCTGCAAACCTTAAGTTGGTCCCATACGATTTTTTTATTTTATATAACTTTTTGTTATGACAGTAAGTCCAAAAACTGTCTCGGGGTCACCCCTAGAGGGGAGACATGTAGGAACGACCCTAATTACTTTTCTCTCCCCACCATTTTTTCCGAACATACCTACCCCCTAGCACCACTCCTTAATGGGGCTCCCATACAAAAACTACATTTTTTATAAAATTTGCTCCCACCGCTCTAACTGCCCCAAGGAAACCCATAGAGGAGTCAAATATGTGGCCATCCCCCAATATTTTTTCAGTCTCAATATTTTCTCAGAACATACTTACTCTCTATCTGCAACCCTTAAGGTGGTCTCCATACGATTTTTTTATTTGTTATACTTTTTTTATGAAGGAAAAGCCTAAAACTGCCACCGAGTCACCCCCAGCAATGTAAGACTGGCCCTTATTCATTTTCTCTACCCAACATTTTCCGCAACCAAACCTCACGATGAATCACCCATTATTTATATTTTCGTACTCAGTTTGATATTCCATACATACCACACCCATCAAATTCCGTTTTATGTGATATTTTGGCAGCAATTCGGAAAAAGTGCAAAGTACCTAGAATTTGAAGTTTTAACTATTTTCTGTCATTTAAGTTATGTTTTGAGTTTTGATATATTCAGAGACTTTAGGTGAAATTTTATGGCAACATTTTCATACGTTAAACTCCTGTTTTAGGGTTGTTGTTTTTAGCCTCTTCACAAAATAACCAACAAGATCCCTATGTTGGGGAGCTAGAGGCTTCAAAAATATTCCTTGTAGTGTTTGCGGTAATATTGCTGAACAGATGATATACTTAAAATGTAACGAGCACAAGGTTTCATGCCGATTCATCATAAGAATGTGCAAAAAGGGAAATAATGATCCCTCTCTTCAAAATGACTTCCATACGTAAATTTTCAAATCGCCGATGCATGTATATTCCCTGTTACGTCCTCTATCAGAATCCATAGAATATTTTTTCCATTCACCCACCACATCACCTCCCTAAAATGCAATGTTTTGCCACAATATCAATTCAGAAAAAGTACGACATTACCGCCAAAATGAATTTTAAGTTTTGACTTATTTCTGGCATTTAAGTACAGTTTTGAGTTTTGGTGTAATCACAGACTATGTAGACTTTTATGGCAAATATTTCTGAAGAATAGTTTCGATCGTTAACACCCTATTTTAGGGGTACTATTTTACTTTTTCACAAATTATTATTTATTATTATTTATTTCTTCACAAAAGGGACCAAAAAGTCCCCTATGTTGGGCAGCTGGTGTAGTGTTTTAAGTAATATTGCTTAACATATCCTGCACCTAAAATGTAAGGATCAATTCCAATTTCCTCTTCAGATTCATCAAAAGGGGTGAGATATTGACCCCCCACGAAAATGACCACCAAACATAAACTTTTAACTCGCCAAAACGCTTATATTCTTTTTTATCCCCTCTATCAGAATGTTAATAAATCAGAATTTTATTAAAAAATTTAAAAAAATATATCCTTAAAAATAATTATCCATAAAAATTAAAATAAATATATATATTCATTATTTGTTTGTGTTGACTTTATGAGTCAATATGTCTCAATACACACAAAAAATATTTTTTTTTGTTTTGGTTTATACTTACGTATACTGTTTATACTTACATAGGTCTTTCCACACCTTTGTCTTTTGCCCGTCTTAATTTGTCATTTCCCTCCATTCATATGTATATGTGTGTCCGTCAGTCAAGAAATATTTATTTTACTTTGGAGATTTAGAGCGAATAGCTCAATTCGAGCTATTAAAAGCAATGGACAATAATCCTGTAAAGTTCAAAATGAAGTTTAGATTTCCTAAATCCTTTAACTATTAAATAAAATACTACACCACGACCTTTTTAGAGTTTTAATGCTACCTTCTAAGGTCTCTGCTAATGTTAATTTCATTATGAGCGCAAATGTTAATTAGGCGATGACAATCTTTTCTCTCTATTATTACAAAGTTTAGAAAACTACATTAACATTAACTTGAAAACTTGTTGTTGGGTCCTTCATTTCATGCATGCATGACACAGACATTTAATTCCTTTCATAATAATATGCTCCTAAAGGTAGGCAAAGGTAGGACAAACCTAAAAGTATACTTAGTATGTCTGTATACCTTTAAGTAGTTTGAATGTTTTGAATGTCCTAAGGCCAGCACTTTTTAATGTCCTTCTTGTAATCTTATATCCTTATTCGCTTTGTAATTGAATCGTTACTATGCAAAATATCTTTATGATCAACATGAACAACGAACAACAAAGAAAAAGCACTGTCTTAAAGTTCCTAAAAGTATACTACATTTTTTCCTCGTTGTTCCTTCAAAAGTCTCGCTTCCTTTGCTTCAAACAAAAAAGGAAGTATTGTTCCTTGCCTTGCCTTTTGCAGTTCTCTTGTCCTATTTACTCTTTTTCAGCATTTACATTTTCATATCGTTAAAATCTATTTTTTACATATAATTATACTATGCATATTTATGGCACGGGGTTGGGGAAAGTCCCCTAAATAATATCGTGTACTTTAAGGCATGTGAAAAAATATGAACAACTCAAGCGTTTGTACATTTCACTTAACCGAAAACACTTGAAAGCAAAAAAAAAAACCACAAAATTTAGTGCATTTGACACGTAGATCTGATATGTGAAAACGCTATGTTTGCCACGTTGAGTTTCGTATGCACACATACATATATTTTGTATAAGCGCATTACTATGTTTTCCCACCATCCAGCGCCAAAAAGCATGCTACTCGGATGCAAGGATGTCATTAGCAAGTGTAATCGGGGGTATTTGTTGATTTAAAATGAAACGGAGCAGAGGCAAATTTATGTTCAATTTGAAAGAGTTGAATTTTAAATATCACTAAACAATTTTAGAATAGAATATACTTGTATCGACGTTTTGAAAGTTTACAAATGGTGGTCATTTTAGAGGTGCGGGTCAAAATTTACCCCTTTTGCATATTCTTATGATTAAAAGACATGGGAAACCTGCTGATCCTTACATTCTAAGTGTGGGATGTGTTCTGCAATATTATTTATAACACTACGAGGAACATTTTTGTGGAACATTTTAACCCTCTAGCTCCTCAACAGAGGGGTCTTTTTGGTCCCTTCTGTGAAAAAAGTTAAAAAACAACCATAAAACATCGGTTTAATGAGTCAAAATGTTCTACAAAAATATTTGGTCTAAAATACTACTATTAGTCTTTGAATACACCAAGTCTAAAAACTCAACTTTAATGCCAGATATATGTGAAAACTTAAAATTCATTTTAGGGTTAATTTTTTTTTTTTTTTGAATTAATGCTAAAATGTCGGTATAGAAAACCTTGTGATCCTTACATTTTAGGCATATAATGTGTTCAGCAATATTACTTACAACACTACGAGAAATTTTTTTGTGGAACATTTTAACCCTCTAGCTCCTCAAAAGAGAGGTCTTTTTGGTACCTTCTGTGAAAAAGGGTAAAAACAACCATAAAACATCGGTTTAACGGGTCAAAATGTTCTATAAAAATATTTGGCCTAAAATACTACTATAAGTCTTTGAGTACACCAAGTCTAAAAACTCAACTTTAATGCCAGATATATGTGAAAACTTAAAATTCATTTTAGGGTTAATTTCTTATTTCTTTTTTTTTTGAATTAATGCTGAAATGTCGTTATAGAAACCCTTGTGATCATTACATTTTAAACATATAATGTGTTCAGCGATATTACCGATAACACTACGAGGAACATTTTTGTGGAACATTTTAACCCTCTAGCTCCTCAACAGAGGGGACTTTTCGGTCCCTTTTGTGCAACTGGTAGAAAAAGACTATTAAAACAGGAGTTTAACTGATCCAAATGTTCTACAAAAAAAATTGTCATAAAGTTCTACTATAAGTCTTTGAATACACCAAAACTCAAAACTTACCCTA
This sequence comes from Polietes domitor, assembly GCA_947397865.1. Lineage (NCBI taxonomy): Eukaryota > Metazoa > Arthropoda > Insecta > Diptera > Muscidae > Polietes > Polietes domitor. Next base: position 138,081,407 of record OX377622.1, on the reverse strand, counting down.
AATATCAGAAATAAGTCGAAACTTAAACTACATTTTCGGGTTAATTTCTAACATTTTCCGAATTAATGCTAAAATGTCGGTATAGAAAACCTTGTGATCCTTACATTTTAAGCATATAATGTGTTCAGCAATATTATTTATAACACTACGAGGAACATTTTTGTGGAACATTTTAACCCTCTAGCTCCTCAACGGAGGGGACTTTTTGGTCCTTTCTGTGAAAAAGGGTAAAAACAACCATAAAACATCGGTTTAACGGGTCAAAATGTTGTACAAAAATATTTGGCCTAAAATACTACTATAAGTCTTTGAATACACCAAGTCTAAAAACTCAACTTTAATGCCAGATATATGTGATAACTTAAAATTCATTTTAGGGTTAATTTCTGAATTCTTTTTTTTCTGAATTAATGCTAAAATGTCGGTATAGGAAACCTTGTGATCCTTACATTTTAAGCATATAATGTGTTCAGCAATATTATTTATAACACTACGAGGAATATTTTTGTGGAACATTTTAACCCTCTAGCACCTACACAGAGGGGTCTTTTTGGTCCCTTTTGTGCAAGTGGTAGAAAAACACTACTAAAACAGGAGTTTAACTGATCCAAATGTTCTACAAAAAATTTGTCATAAAATTCTACTATAAGTCCTTGGATACACCAAAACTCAAAACTCATTCTAAATGGCAGAAATAAGTCGAAACTTGAACTTCATTTTAGGGTTAATTTCTTTTTTTGAATTAATGCTAAAATGTCTATATAGAAAAACTTGTGATCCTTACATTTTAAGCAATATTATTTATAACACTACGAGGAACATTTTTGTGGAACATATTAATCCTCTAGCTCCTCAACAGAGGGGTCTTTTTGGTCCCTTCTGTGAAAAAGGGTAAAAAGCACCCATAAAACATCGGTTTAACGGGTTAAAATGTTCTACAAAAATATTTGGTCTAAAATACTACTATAAGTCTTTGAATACACCAAGTCTAAAAATTCAACATTAATGCCAGATATATGTGAAAACTCAAAATTCATTTTAGGGTTAATTTCTTATTTCTTTTTTTTTTTTAAATAATGCTAAAACTTCGGTATAGAAAACCTTGTGATCCTTACATTTTAAGCATATAATGTGTTCAGCAATATTATTTATAACACTACGAGGAACATTTTTGTGGAATATTTTAACCCTCTAGCTCCTCATTATAGGGGTCTTTTTGGCCCCTTTGAAAAACATCCATAAAACAGGAGTTGTTCTACCGAAATATTGCCTATAAAATTCTACTATAAGTCTGTGAATACAATGAAAACTCTAAACTCAGCTTAAATGCCAGAAATAATGCCGGCAAATTTCACAAATATGGTTAATGAGGCAGTATCGCAGAATACATTGAAAAAAGTACTAATGATGAATGTGAATCACGATTTGGCGCCCTGGATAAATAAGAATTTATGGTCCGTGATGGAAGTAAAGAGTAAACTATTGAGATTGAGGAGAAGAAATCGCAATGATATAAATATTAATGAGAGTTTGAAGCGGATTAGCAGAGTCGTAAGGAAGGCAACGCGGGAATGCATGAATACCTACTATGAACAAAATTTATCAAAGTTTGTGGGTGACTAATTTTTTGTGGCGGGTGGAGATTTTTGAATAGAATATTAGGACGAGATAGAAAGAATACAATTAATATATTCGATTCAAATGGAGAAAGTGTGACTGATAGTGTGAAATCCACCTTTTTAATGAGTACTTTGTTAATGTGGTCAAGGATTTAAGATACGGAATACCTAGGTCTCGGGGTGATCACTTTAATTCTTTAAGAACCCTACAACGTCAATTGAAGTAGAAGAAATTATACACAATTTGAAAAGCTCTAAAAGTCCGGGACATGATAATATTACTTCTGACTTGGTAATACGCTGTTGTGATATTTTGGTACCATATTTGACGGACATTTTTAGCTCTATTATAAATACGTGTACATATCCAGACATATTGAAATTGCACAAGGTTATTCCTATACCGAAGTTAGCTCAGGCAAACACCATTGAACTGTACAGACCTATTGCATTACTATCTATAACAGATAAGATCTTTGAAAAGATAATATATTCCCAACTACTAGAGTATATTGAATCGGTGTCTTTATTGAGTAAGAACCAATTTGGTTACATGAAAGGTACTGGTACTAAAGAAGCAGTAGTAAAGGTAGTAAATGTTATATGTGAGGGTCTGGATAAAGGGTTTCATGGGGTTGCCGGAGTATTTTATGACTTAAGCAAAGCGTTTGATTTGGTTGATCATAATATCTTACTTGGCAATCTAACGCATTACGTTCTACAAAGGAATGAGTTAAAACTCATTGAGAGTTATTTGACAAACAAGAGACAATATGTTCAAATTGGGAATGAAAAAAGTTCGACAATTCCTGTAAGTTGCGGGGTCCCTCAGGGAAGTGTCTTAGGGCCCATTCTTTTCCTAGTTTATGTGAACGATATAAATAATCTTGGCCTGTTTGGAACTATTGTAATGTTTGCCGATGATATTTCTCTGTTTTATCCATACAAATAAGATTTAGTTCTTTAAACTCAACTGGAGAGAGATTCTGCCTTAGTTTCCGAATTTGCAAGAACTGAATAGCCTTGTTTTAAACTCGGAAAAGACCAAATTGTTACGATTTCGTCCTCATTCGCGAACAATGCATAATGATTTTTCCATATTGGTTGATGGACGGGTAATTAAGGAAGTGCATGAGATTAAATACTTAGGAATTCATTTGAAAAGTTCATAGGATGTTCATATTAAGTATTTGGTCACAAAGATTGCCTCAGCCTCTGGATTGCTTTTCAAATTAAGTCGAAAATTGGATACTAAGAACAAGCTGCTAATATATCAAGCTCTGATTCATAGTCATCTAGAGTATTTAGTTGTGGCATATGGATATAAAAAATGTAATGAATTGAAATCACTACAATCTGCACAGAATAAAGCTCTTAAATGCGCCTTTAATTTGAACATTACACATAACACAGTATCTTTGTATAAGGATTATTGCAAAACTATTCTACCTATTTATGGTTTATTTGAAAAACAGCTTTTATATTACGTATTCAAGTCAACTCACAATATTGGATATAGATCCGTAACGTTGAATTTTAACTCCAATAGATTCAATACTAGAAATTCCTCAAACCTAAGAATTGCAAGATGTAGACTGGAGACAACCAGGCAGAGAATGGAGTATGCAGGCTGTTTGCATTTTAATAATTTGCCAGAAGATTTGAGAGATAGCAATACGTTATCAATATTTAAGAAAAAAATTGAAAGAGTATCTTTTACAAAACGTTGAAGTGCTTCTTAATTATTGAATTATTTAAACTCACAATGTTATTATGAGTTGTAACTAATTATTATATATTATATTATTTCGATATAATACGATATTTAGAGTTACCTTAGTTTTTTGTTTTTTGCCAACTCGCCTCTCAAAGCCATTAATTGCGCGAGGCAACACGTAATTGGATAAATTGAATTTCGTTAAATAAAAATAATATTAAAAAAAGTCAAAAATTAAAATTATTTTTAGAGTCAGATTTATTTAAACATGGTATTTTTAAACTATATTGGGCACAAACGTAGTTTTGGCGCTATAATAAAGACAAAAACACAATTTGCAATAAAACCAATTTGCGTGCAAAATCTCCTTAAATGTAAAAAAATAAAAAATAAATTACGTTTTTTAAGTTTCAAAAACCAAGAAAGGTGCTCAATATATATAAATACAAAATATGTGTCAATAGAAATATAAAAACAAAAAGATTTCAGTTTGGGCTAATCTATAAAATATACCTGATTTTTAGTGTTAATATCTAAAAATAATCCTTGGCTCCTTGTCTAATTTCAATTTTTTACAGTACTCGGAAATGTTTACTAGATCCAAAGTTATTGAATTTTGGCCGATGGCTTTTGATTCTGAACCACTGTGCATCGTTGATTTTGAGTTTGTTCAGGCAGCAATATTTCATCCGCGACCATTACACTTTTACGAAAAGGACTCAAAATCCACTATGGATTGGGGAAAAAATTCGAAGGAATCGAGTAGGTGCTTGAAATTGTCAAATTTCTCAAATTTTTGTCAAAGAAAATGTTTTTGTTTAAATCAGCCCACAACCACAACCACGCCTACCTCCTATGTTACATAAAATGAAAAATCGTCATATATTTCTTATTTTAATATATACAAAACTGCATTACTAGTGATTTCATTTGAGTCCACAATTAAATAATTTTTTTTATGATTTTTTTTACTTTTTACGATTTCGAAATCTGAGATAAACCCAGTTGTAGCTTTTAATCGATAGTAACTAATCCTTATGACTTAATACATAACTAAGGCTTATTATATCAGCTTAACATTTGTGAAAAATCAGGTGTTAATGGCTTACCGTTATCTTTGTTAATTAATAAATCATTCTAAATATCCTGCCAAATCATTCCTATAAATCGATCGACTGATTGGAGCATGTGTATTTTACAATGCATACTTTTAGGGTTATAATAAATTTGCTGTTGAGTTATTTTGTTGTTGCTCTTACAGGTACAAATTACTACACATATTTGAATGCCAGATAAAATATTTTATTTTTTAAGTATTTGACGTTTCTACAACATTTCCACATACTAATACAATCTAATCTATTTTTTGCTGATTTGAAAATATACATCTTAGATCCTAATGAATTCGCCGATTGCACGGTTTCTATGATATTTATCACATCGCAATTTTCTAAATAAATGTTGTCTCTTTGACCACTTGTCAATATTTATTTAAGGCCAAATCAACAAAATCTTATCCTAAATGTATGCTCTGCCATTTATTTTGCTATCCCAACCCTGTTTGCTAGGCAATGTTTGATGATGACATTATAGAAGTTGTCCACAGGATTTACAACAAATCACTTCAGTGTACATATGTGTATGTACGTATAAAATCTAAAAATCCTTCAATTCATGGAATAGACATTGTTGGCTGGCAATTCCATAAGTACTCGTGACTTGTTATGGATAATCCTAAAAGTATGTTTTTGTTATTTTCACAATGTTTGATTGGTTCCAAGGAATACAGACAGAGAAGCCCTCACCCACCGGCCAGGCATTGACATGACATTGAATTGTCTGGCATTTAATGCACCACTGTCGCCTAGGTTACCGAACCGATTATACTAAAATAAATATGTCAGCTAAGTCACAACAGACACTTGGTTGGGGTATATCAAGAGATGTTGAACTCTGCCAAAATAAAAAATGAAATCTGAATGACACTACTGTGACTTAGGATTTATCAAACTTGTTGGAAATAATGGAGCAAAAACATATGGGACAAATTATGAAATTGACAACCTAAAACATTTTTGGGAATGAACGAGTTACAGTGGTTCAGAATATAAATCCATCGAACAAAATTCAATAAATTCTAGTAAAAATTTTTGAGTTCTGTAAAAAATTGAAATTAGACAAGGAACCAATCTTAAAATGTGAGAGAAACTGTTCCTCAAATTCAAGAAAACATGTTACGTTTTTCAGTTTTGAAAATCTGAAAAAGATGAAAATTTGTAATTCGAAAAAAATTTAAAATTTGTTCTTCGCATTATGAACAAATACGTAAAATAATGTTAAAAAAATCATAAAAACAAAAAATAAAAATTTTACTTTTCTTTAAAATCGAAAAATTCGAAAAGTAGTCAACTTTGGACTAACTTCGAAAATAATCTGATTGCCCGATTTGCTATGTTAATATCTCAAAATAATGAAATAATGAAATGAGCGTTGGCAAGGCAGAAGTATTGCTGGGTAACTATACCTGCATATACACATACTTACATATGCAACTCAATGACATGCCTGTAAGATGGCATGTGTGCTTTATTACTTGGTGCGATTTTTTAAACGCAAATTCGGCAAGTGAGTTGTGCTTCTCGTTCGTTTGTGAGAATCATCTCCTTATAGAGGCCCGGTTTGATGTTGAAAAGTCGCTGCGAAGCCACTTGAAAAGACTTTTGACATGGTCGAAATCATGATCGTGGTAGTCTGCAGCCAAGTAATAAATGTCACCATGCCATTTGTAAATAATTTTGCATTCTATTAAATATAGATGCAAAATGGTCTTGAGCCAGGACAATATCCCAGTTCAAATCAAATATTGATTACAGACCAAAAAAATACAAACGAAACAACTAAAAAAAATCTTTCCTTTAAAATTGCCGTAAAATAGTTGTTAAGAAATATATAAAATCAAAAATATAAAAATTGTACTTGCCTTCAAAATCGAAAAATACGAAAAGCAGACAACTTCGGGCTAATTTCTAAAATATATCCGATTGCTCGATTTTAAATGTCAATATCTCAAATTAATCCTTGGGTCCTTGTCTAATTTCAATTTTTTTACTGTATTCCAAAATGTTTACTAGAACAAATGTTATTGAATTTTGGCCTATGGATTTTGTTTTATTAGAAATTGTGGTTTTTTAGCTTATTATAACTTTGTTGTCAACTTTGGGTTAATTTCGAAAATACATACTATTATTTTAATATCGAAATAATCCTTGTCTAATTTCAATTTTGTACAGAGTTTTTCCATTTGAATTTGAGAAAATTCAAAATTGATATTTTCCATTTGAAATTGAGAATATTCCATTTGAAATTAAGAATTTCCATTTCATAATGAGAAAATTCCAATTGAAATTGAGAATTTCCATTTATAATTGAGAAAATTTCAATTGAAATTGAGAATTTCCATTTAAAATTGAGAACATCCAATTGAAATTGAGAAATTCCATTTGAAATTTAGATTTTCCATTTCAATTTGAGAAAATTCAAATTGAAATTGAGATTTTCCCTTTGAAATTGAGAAGTTCCATTTGAAATTTAGAATTTCCATTTCTTAATGAGAAAATTCAAATTGAAATTGAGAATTTCCATTTAAAATTGAGAAAATTCCACTTGAAAATGAGAATTTACATTTCAAATTGAGAAAATTCCAATTGAAATTGTAAAATTTTCATTTGAAATTGAGAATATTCTTATTGAAATTGAGAAAATTCAGAAATTTCTATTTTCACCCAGGAAAAAGATTGTTGGATTCTGAACCTAAAACACTGTGAGATGGAGAATTTAAAAAAATAATAAAAATAGAAATAAAAAAATCGAACATTTCAGCGAAAGTTTCTTTGCGATAAAAACTCTATTGCTACTTTCTTATAAGAGTTTTTCTCGCGAACCTTTTTGCAATTACTCTGTCAAATATACCTCCTTAAAATGTATTCGCCCTGTTCGTAGGCATTACTCTGAACCACTGTGCAATGAACAATCCATAATAAAAATTAAAAAAAAATCGAAAATTTCTCTGTGGTAAAAACTCTAAATATTCTACTTTTTTATTAGAGTTTTTGCCGGGGACATTTTTGGAATTACTGTGTCATATGTACCTGCTCAATAAATATTTAGTCTGCTTGTAGGTTTTACAAAATACCCTTAGTTCAGCTCCTGAACGTATGCAAAGTTTGGCTATAACAGAAAATGGCTTAACATTCCATTGCCCATATCTAGGCTGAATTATACATAAAAACTTAAAGCATACTTTCAGGGAGATTTTGTTTAGAAAACTTCTATTTGAACACTTTTTCAATTAAATATGAGCAAATATTCAGCATAAATTGTTAATGCTCTTAAAAGGAAGACAAAGCTAAAAAGGTTACCGGTCTATATGAACAAAGTTCGTACAAGTTCATGTGGGAATTAGGAACTAGGAGCGTTTGCCTGGTTCTCGGCCAGTACTGAAACTGAAATGTAAAATGTCAACATTGCGTAAATGAAAACAACGACACAAAAAAAAAACATAAACTCTCCATAAAAGAAATATAAATGAAACTGTTATGTTGGGGTGTTTCGGCTTCAAAGCCGCCCTCCTTGTCATCATGAGCAGCTCATCATCACCCACAAAGTAAATACATAAACAACCCACAAAAACAAATCACTGGCAAATTGAGTAAAAAGTTAATAAAGTAAATATTTTTGTATGTGTATTTATGAGTTTGTATGAATGGCTGGATGGATGGGCTGAACGTTGAGAACGCAAATAAATTGCAAGGCCAGGATGTGGGTGTGCGAGAATATCCCTTGTGCTGCCGCCGTGTTTACTCTAAGCCTGGGGGTGAGTTTGAAGAGATTACTTTGAAGGTTATGGTGCTCTAAAGAAAAACATAAAATTTCATAAAAATGTGCTAATTTACCACCAATGTACACATGACAACCTTCTGCCGCCTGCCTCCCGCCGGAATAAATGAAAAATCAGCCATAAAATCATAAAGTTTTGAAAAGTAGCAGCAGCACGACGACCCTCCCACGCAACATATTATGTTGTTCCTATTTCTTATGAACAGAGTTGATTTGATTTTTGTCGGTTCAATTTTGAAAAGGAACAAAAAAAAACACACTGAATGTAAAAAAATCATACTCACTGTAAGTGCGAGCAAGTAAGTAAATCATGTTAAGTTAATGGTGAAAATAACTTCGGGCAAGGAAAATAAATTCAAATGAAGTTCATTTATGAGTGAATATCGTTCGGAAAAAAATCACAACATCAAGAGATGTATTCAAGAAAAAAAGATATATGGAAATAAATCGCTGGAAAGGCCAGTTGGAAATACAGCAGCAGAGACACAGAGAGAGAGAAAAGAGTTCCGTATTGTAGCCTGAAAGTATGCTCTGGCCTCTGAAAATATATTAAACCTAGAAATATGCCAGAAAAGAAGGCAAACAACAAAATAAAAACTCCCAAAATTATTGTGAACAAATAGAATTGCAATCAGAACAAAAGAATATTAAAAAATAATATTTTGAACCAAATTTTGAAAAAAATCCGATTAAAAAAATGGAAAATTAAAATGAAAAAAATTCATTTATGGGTGAATATCGTTCGAAAAAAAAAATCACAACATCAAGAGATGTATTCAAGAAAAAAATTATGGAACAAAATCACAGAAAATGCCAGTTGGAAATACAGCAGAGAGGGAGAGAGAAAAGAGTTCCGTATTGTAGCCTGAAAGTATGCTCTTGCCTCTGATAATATATTAAACCTAGAAATATGCCAGCAAGACAAGGCAAGCAACAAAATAAAAACTCCCAAAATTATTGTGAACAAATGGAATTGTAATCAGAACAAAAGAATATTAAAAAATCATTTTGAACCAAATTTTGAAAAAAATCCGATTTGAAAAAAATCGGAAAATTAAAATGAAATAAAATTCATTTATTAGAGAAAAAAACACAACATCATTCAAGAAAAAAATTATAAAAAAATCACAGAAATTGCCAGTTGGAAATACTGCAACAGAGAAAAAAATAGTTTCTTACGGAAGCCTGAAAGTATGTACTAGTATTTGAAAACAACTCAAACCTGGAAATATGTCAAGAAAATAAGGAATCAAATAAAAATTACTTAAACCTAGTAATATGTCAAAACAAAACAAGGCAAGCAACAAAATAAAAACTTCCACAATTATTGTGAATAACTGGAATTGCAATCGGAACAAAATAATATTAAAAAATAAATTTTTGAACCAAATTTAATTGAATTTAATTTGAACTATTTAAAAAAAATAAAATGAAGTCGATTTATTAGTGATTATCATTCGAAAAAAATTCGGAAAAAAGTGTTTCATGGCGAAGCCTAAAAGTATGCTCTGGTGTGCGAAAATATCTTAGACCTGGAAATATGCCAGCAAAAAAAAAAAAAAACTCCCGCAGACAACAATTATTGTGAACAATCGAAACAAAAAATAGATTATATTTTGGAAACAAATTTGATATTTGAAAATATCTGGAAATTTCAAATCATCATTAGACTCCACTTTATTATTAAGAACATGAGCTCAATCATTTCAATAATTACGCTGCAATTACACCATCCATATTGCACTTAAACCGAATGATAAACGTCTGAAACTGTAGGCAAAATGGAGCTGGTTGGCTCAGCTCAGTTTTTAACTTCAAAGGATAACATTTTTCAAATAATTATTTTGAATACTTATTCCCTTCCTATTATACCGATATAGGTATCAAATAAAAGAGAAGAATATGTGTTAAAAATACTTCAAATTTCTGAAACGTCTGAAACTGTAGGCAAAATGGAGCTGGTTGGCGTTTTCAGTTTTCAACTTCAAAGGATAACATTTTTTCAAATAATTATTTTGAATACTTATTCTCCTCCTATTATACCGATATAGGTATCAAATAAAAGAGAAGAATATCTGTTAAAAATTCTTCAAATTTCCTAAAAAATATATTTCTGAAACGTCTGAAACTGTAGTCAAAATGGAGCTGGTTGGCGTTTTCAGTTTTTAACTTTAAAGGATAACATTTTTCAAATAATTATTTTGAATACTTATTCTCATCCTATTATACCGATATTGGTATCAAATAAAAGAGAAGAATATCTGTTAAAAATACTTCAAATTTCCTAAAAAATATATATTTCTGAAACGTCTGAAACTGTAGGCAATATGGAGCTGTTTGGCGTTTTCAGTTTTTAACTTCAAAGGATAAAATTTTTCAAATAATTATTTTGAATACTTATTCTCATCCTATTATACCAACATAGGTATCAAATAAAAGAGAAGAATAACTGTTAAAAATACTTAAAATTTCATACAAAATATATATTTCTGAAACGTCTGAAACTGTAGTCAAAATGGAGCTGGTTGGCGTTTGCAGTTTTTAACTTCGAACGATAACATTTTCAAATAATTATTTTGAATACTTATTCTCATCCTATTTTACCGATATAGCTATCAAATAAAAGAGAAGAATATCCGTTAAAAATACTTCAAATTTCCTAAAAAATATATATTTCTGAAACGTCTGAAACTGTAGGCAAAATGGAGCTGTTTGGCGTTTTCAGTTTTTAACTTCAAAGGATAACATTTTTCAAATAATTAATTTGAATACTTAATCTCATCCTATTATACCGATATAGGTATCAAATAAAAGAGAAGAATATCTATTAAAAATACTTCAAATTTCCTAAAAAATATATATTTCTGAAACGTCTGAAACTGTAGGCAAAATGGAGCTGGTTGGCTCAGCTCAGTTTTTAACTTCAATGGATAACATTTTTCAAATAATTATTTTGAATACTTATTCTCATCCTATTATACCGATATAGGTATCAAATAAAAGAGAAGAATATCTGTTAAAAATACTTCAAATTTCCTAAAAATATATATTTCTGAAACGTCTGAAACTGTAGTCAAAGTGGAGCTGTTTGGCGTTTTCAGTTTTTAACTTCAAAGGATAACATTTTTCAAATAATTATTTTGAATACTTATTCTCATCCTATTATACCGATATAGGTATCAAATAAAAGAGAAGAATATCTGTTAAAAATACTTCAAATTTCCTAAAAAATATATATTTCTGAAACGTCTGAAACTGTAGTCGAAATAGAGCTGGTTGGCGTTTTCAGTTTTTAACTTCAAAGGATAACATTTTTCAAATAATTAATTTGAATACTTAATCTCATTCTATTATACCGATATAGGTATCAAATAAAAGAGAAGAATATCTGTCAAAAATACTTCAAATTTCCTAAAAAATATATATTTCTGAAACGTCTGAAACTATAAGCAAAATGGAGCTGGTTGGCGTTTTCAGTTTTTAACTTCAAAGGATAACATTTTTCAAATAATTATTTTGAATACTTATTCTCATCCTATTTTACCGATATAGCTATCAAATAAAAGAGAAGAATATCTGTTAAAAATACTTCAAATTTCCTAAAAATATATATTTCTGAAACGTCTGAAACTGTAGGCAAAATGGAGCTGGTTGGCGTTTTCAGTTTTTAACTTCAAAGGATAACATTTTTTCAAATAATTATTTTGAATACTTATTCTCATCCTATTATACCGATATAGGTATCAAATAAAAGAGAAGAATATGTGTTAAAAATACTTCAAATTTCCTAAAAAATATATATTTCTGAAACGTCTGAAACTGTAGGCAAAATGGAGCTGGTTGGCGTTTTCAGTTTTTAACTTCGAACGATAACATTTTTCAAATAATTATTTTGAATACTTATTCTCATCCCATTATACCGATATAGGTATCAAATAAAAGAGAAGAATATCTGTTTAAAATACTTCAAATTTCCTAAAAAATATATATTTCAGAAACGTCTGAAACTGTTGGCAAAATGGAGCTGGTTGGCGTTTTCAGTTTTTAACTTCAAAGGATAACATTTTTCAAATAATTATTTCGAATGCTTAATCTCATCCTATTATACCGATATAGGTACCAAATAAAAGAGAATAATATCTGTTAAAAATACTTCAAATTTTATAAAAATAAAAATTTCTGTATTAGTTTATTTAAAGTTTGCGCCCTTAAAAAGTAAAATAAATAAACTTTAACTATTTAAGGGTGAAAACTTGCTAATGGTAAACTAATATATATAGAAGTATTTTTAAAATAAATGAAATGAGTTTTTTGTGTCAACAAAGGGATATTTTTTTTTTTCAAAAAAAATATTTTCTTTCTCACAAAAATATCTCATTTTTTGAGACTCATCCTCAACCACTGTTAACTATTACAAAATAAAAATAATATTTTTTTTATTTTTTTTTTTTTGAGACATTGTCTCTATGTGAAAGTGAAACTCGCAACATTTGTAGCCACCATAATTACCTTTAATTGAACGTATAAGCGTTTGTGGTCGGACCTATATTTCCTAAATGAGAGCAATTATTAAAGGAGCCTCCGTCAAAAATTGGAATTTAGTAAATTTTTTTAACAAATAAACATCCTATTTTCAATATTTTTTCGGGCTTAATAAAATTACACCAGAAAATGTGAAACATAAAAATTAAATTTCAAAAAATCAGTTTTTGTTTTAAAAAGGCTCCACAAATGTCAACTTCAATGACATGGGGCTTGAAAGTATGCTACAGTTTCTCTAAAGATCTTAAACCTAAAAGACTGCAAAGAAAGTTCTGTTAATCGGTCGACCAGATGAACATAATACAGATTTTGCGTTTACTCTTAATTTTGATTTATAAAAAATAAAGTCTTTCCAAAAAATTTTGTAAATCTAAAAATGTTGGGACCCAAAATAGACCGACGAGCCTGAAATTTTGTATGAAGATTCTAATCCTAAAAAAAATTTCAAATGTTCAATGTTTTGCAGTTGTCTCGCAGAAACCAATCTAATTTGATGTTTTTTATGATTTTTGAAAATTAACAGAACGTCTATAGAGAGACTGTCTTAGTCAGAAAGTATGCAATATTTTCTATAAATATCTGATCCCTAAAACCATGCAAAGACATTGGAGTTTTCTTGCATTTCTTGTCAATTTTAATTTTTCGAAAATTTAGCCTGTGTGACTCTCATACAACTTTCCTAACCACCTTTTACGCCTTAAGCAATGCCGTAAAGAATTTGAACTTATGCGACATTTTCTATGAAGATCTTGACCCCAAAAGATTGCAAACACTAGAGAATGTTCAGAACACCAGTTGTCTCTCTAATCCTAATACAAATTTAATATTTCTTGTCAATTTTGCATTCTCGAAAATAAAGTATATCCAAAAAATATATGTGACTTTTTTATAATTTTCCTCACCACCTTTTTACGCCTCAGGTTAGACAGGCAATTTGCCTACATATCATCATCAGCCATCCTCTCCTCAAGCATATGCAGCATTTCCATGGGATTTACTCAATGATTTCCGTGCCATTATCTATGGCATTTCCTAGCGGGTAAAATGTAGGTTCATTTTACTTACACACACATATCCGCCGTATTGAACGGAAACAATACGCTCGGTGCGCTTAGTGGCCCATAAAAAATATTGACGAAAAACACAGTTTTATTTTTTTTCTTTTGCACTTGGTGCCGTAAACACGAATTTCTCCTTTGAAGAATTTAAGAGAGGGAAAAAGGGGGTGTGGCGTTGGTAACGTAACGCAACGCTTCGTCAGCACCTTTCATCTCTGATGTTCTTGAGCAAATATTTACATAAAATATATGCATAATTTGGATATTTTCTTTGTTTCTGATGAACATACCACCAAAAACACAAACAAACAAACAGATATATATACGAATTTGTAAGGGGGTCACGTGATAAATGTGGTTAAAAATGAAAACAAGAGAAGGAAAGTAAATTAAATTCTTCATAACTTTGGCATTTATTGATAGATTTTACTCAAATTTGCATTGAATTATTTAGAAAGGTTCACTTTAGAAATAGAAAAAAGTCAAAATAAGAGAGTGACATGAATTGTCCCAGAAAACACAATGGTCCGAAAAGGAGAAGAAAAAATGCCAACAAAATTTTAATTAAATATATTTCGATCGATCGAGGAGCACATTTCATAGGGCCCCTAAAACTGGTCCAAATTATTAATCATTTCAATTATTAAAAATTCCAAATGAACCAGTACCATGGGTTCTCCCCAGGGCTATGCCTGGAAAGTCTATGTATTAATATTTTTCTGATGTATGAAAATTACGAGAAATATTTTGTGAGAAAAACGTAACCATTTGTTCTTTAAAAATATAAAAATTTAAACAAAAATGAAATTAGAAATGAAAATATAAAAGATAAAAATTAAAATTAAAAAAATCCATAGAAATTAAAAAAATAAAAAACCTTCAAAATAAAAATTAAGATTAAAAACAATTAAAATTTTAAAAAATATATAAAAACTAAAAAAAATAACATTAACCAAAATTAAAAAAATAAAAATTAAGAAAATAAAATTAAAATATTGGAATACAAATTTAGGAAAAAAAAATAAAAAAATACAAATAAACAAAAATATAAAATCAGGAAAATTAAATATAAAAAATCAGAATTTGGATTTCTAAACTGGAATCTACATTAAAAAAATTGTCATGGATACATTTTTATGCATAATTTAAAATAAATATATTTTTTAAATTTTTATTTATATTTTTTTATTTTGTTGTAAAGGGTGATTTTTTAAGAGCTTGATAACTTTTTTTTTTAAAAAAACGCATAAAATTTGCAAAATCTCATCGGTTCTTTATTTGAAACGTTAGATTGGTCCATGACATTTACTTTTTGAAGATAATTTCATTTAAATGTTGACCGCGGCTGCGTCTTAGGTGGTCCATCCGCTTAGTCCAATTTTGGCATTTCCACGTTTTTGAGTAACAGGGACCCAATTGGTGCGAACGGCGACGAATCGAAAATTGGTGGTCATCATTAACACTGGCCGATACAGCTGCGATATTTTCTTCAGTTCGCACTCTACGTAAGCGTGTTGGTGGTTTAATGTCCAACAATGTAAATTTGGTGCGAAATTTAGTCACAATAGCCCGAATAGCCGCTTCAGTGGGTCGATTAAACTGACCATAAAATGGAAGCGCGCAATGAACTTTCTTAACAGAGCACGCATTTTGATAATAAAATTCAATAATTTGCAAGCGTTGTTCGTTTGTAAGACGATTCATGATGAAATGTCAAAGCATACTGAGCATCTTTCTCTTTGACACCATGTCTGAAATCCCACGTGATCTGTCAAATACTAATGCATGAAAATCCTAACCTCAAAAAAATCACTCTTTATAACTTTTTAATTAATTTTTAGGGAAAATTACAAAATATGATTTTTTTTATTTTATATGGATATATATTTTTCGATGTTACCTCATTAAAAAAATAAAAAATCCAGAAAAATATAAAATCGGGAAAATTAAAAAAAAAATCTGAAATTTTTTTCTGATATGACATAATATGTATTTTGGATTTCTAAACTTCAATCGGCACTTAAAAAATTTTTAAGTATATTTATTTTTAAATTTTTATTGATAATTGAAAATATATTTTTTTTTAAGATTTTTATGGATTTTTTTTTATAAATTTTTATTTATATATATATATATATATTATATATATTTATATATATTTTATTATATATATATATTTTTTTTTATATTATATATATATATTTTTTTTTTTCTTTATATTATGGATATTTTTTATTTTTATGAGTAAAATAAAAAAATAAGATTAAATATTTTTAAGTTTTTATAGATAATTTTTTTAGTTTTTTAATAAAATTCCTATAAAATGCCTTTAATATTTGTATTCTCATTAAAAATAATAACTAAAAAAATAATAATAATATGAATCCAGAAAAATATAAAATTAGAAAAAAAATAAAAAATCAGAAAATTTTTTTCTGATATGTATTTTGGATATCTTAAATTGAATCGACACTATTTTTTATGGATACATTTTCTATTTTTTAGATATTTTATGGATAATTAAAAATAAATATTTTTTAATTTTTTCAAAAAAATATAAAATAAAATATTTTTCAAATATATAAACAATAGGAGACCAGAAAACAATATAAAATCACGCAATATAAAATTTATAACAAATCAGATTTCTTTCTAAATGTCATAATATGCTTCCTAAACTAGAATCGACATCAAAAAATTATGGATAAATTTTTTTAAATTTTTATGGATAATTTGATAAAAATATAGTTCTAAGGATAAATTTAAAAAAAGATGACTACACTTTTATTTTTTGTTACTAAAATTGCAATGTTTTTTCGCAGTTACCTTTAATATTTGTATTCTCATTAAAAAAAATAAAATTAAAAAATAATAAAAATAGGAATTCAGAAAAATATAAATCAGGAAAAATAAAAATTAAAAAAAATCAGAAAATATTTTTCCGATATAGCATAATATGTATTTTGGATTTCTAAACAAGAATCGACATTAAAGATTTTATGGATAATTTTTTTTACACTTTTATTGATAATTTAAAATAAATATTTTTTTAATTTTTAGGATATTTTTAATTTTATGGAGATTTTTAATTTTTGTCGCAGTTACCTTTAATGTTTGTATTCTCTTTAAAAAATAAAATTAAAAAATAATAAAAATAGGAATCCAGAAAAATATAAAATCAGATAACAAAAAAAATTTAGAAAAAAATAAAAAATCTAAATTTTTTTCCGATATGCCATAATATGTATTTTTTACTTCTAAACAAGAATCAACATTAAACATTTTATGGATAGATTCTTTACACTTTTATTGATAATTTAAAATAAATATTTTCTAATTTTTATGGATATTTTTTAATTTTATGGACATTTTTTAATTTTTATGGGTAAATTAAAAAATATGAATATTTTTTTTAAATTTTTATGGATATATATTTTTTTACTAAAATTCCAATATTTTGCCTTTAATTAGCTATTCAAAATAGAACAAAATATTTTTCCGAGTTTTTTCTAATTTTTATGATTTTTTCGTTCCAAAATTTTTTTGTTTTCAAAAATATATTTTTTTCTCAATATTTTGGAGATTGATCCCAAACCAATGTTTCTATGTGAAAGTGAAACAACATTTGTAACCATCATAATTACCTTTAATTAGACATCTAAGCAGGAGCAATCGGATTTATATTTCTAAAATGAGAGTAAAATTATTAAGGTACCTTCTCCGAAAATTTGAATTTTATTTAAAAATAAAAATATATCCATAAAAATGTTGTCTGTTGATTTTATACAAGTTTTTAGGTCACTGACACATTTTTTTATTTTTTTTTATTTATTGAAAATCTGTTCTTTTTCGTGTGCTTATCGTACCACCCTCGTACTATAGCTCTTTAGCGATATTAAACCGGCGGTAGTGCGAGAAGAAAAGTGATTGAAATTATTTTGTTGTTATTGAAATTTTACACAGTTATTTTCATTACCATACAAAACATCATTTATTTATTTATTTACGCATATTTTAAGCTGTTTAAGTATAAGCAGCAGCGGCGGCGGCAGCTGGAGGAGCAGTAGGAGTAGAAGGAAGTGAAAGCGAAAGTATGGGTTAGAGCAGCCATATGATATGACATCTAAATACACTTTGTGCAAATCTTGTCAAACAGGCCAAGACAGACACGTACAGACAGACAGGCAGGCAGGCAGATGGATAGACAAGGAGTCAGGTGTCGTCTCTCGGGGAGCATCACCATCATCATCATCATCAGCGTTATGGCAAGTAGCTGTCTCAAGCGTTCGTAGCTTCGTCGAGGTGTTTGAAAACCACGAACTGATTGGGGGTGACAGCATAACTACCTTTTGCCAAAATCCCATTTAATGTAATCTGAGTCCTGAAACATATTCCGTTCAGTTCAAATCCACCCCAACAATATCGACAAATAAGAATTTATTATTAGCTTCAATGTTCGTTTTTCGGGGGGAGCAGGAGCAGGCAACAGTTGTGCGTTACGATGTTTTATTAAAAATTCGTTAAATTTTGAATTTCTCATCAGGAACCCAGTGAGTTTCCAACCTTAACAGAGGTCCTTTAAGGTGACACACCTAACAACATGGACAGCTCTTTAACTATTGCCAATTATTGCAAGTATATAAATAAACATTGTGCTGTTGTTGTTGTTGCTGACGCTTTTTTATACTTATATTTATATTTGGCCCTAAACGCGAAATATTTTTTATTTGATATAATTTTTCGCTTGCACCTAATTGTAGGCCATAAATTTTATTTGACTAATTTTTATGCGAGTTTTATGTTTTCCCATGAAAAGTGTATTCTTTGCTGCCTGCCACTCTCGTTGGCATCCTATTATTATTATTATTATGAGTATGTATTTGGAAAGTTATGAGGGATGTGTTGTAATAATTTTTATGATGATGCTGTAAACAAAGAAGAGGGGCGTAAAAAAACAATGCAAAAAGCCGACGGCCTAAAGATAGTCTTTAAATAGGAAATTTAATACGCCCCTAAAAGTGTGCTACAGCAAAATCAGGAAATAAATTTATTTATCTCGTTATTTGTTATTTGTTCAAACGCCCCTGACAGTTTGAACTATTTGCAGAGATTGCGGGGAAATTGCGGCGAAGATTTGGCGGCGCACAGAGTATTGTACTATAAAACTAAAAAATAAATGATTTATAAAATCAACAAAAAAATAAAGATGTTTTCCATTTTTTCTCTAAAATTCAAATTTTTGTGCCGGATGCCTAAATAAATATTTGTCGTGATTCATTAAAGCAACAAAATAAAAATTTAAGAATGATTTTTTATTTTTTTTTAGTAAAATTCCAATTTTTTGTAATAAAAATAAAATTAAAATTTTGTACCCGAGGCCTAAAAAATACTTTTTCTGATTCATAAAAGCGACAGAAAAATATTATTTTTCTAAAATTCCAATTCTTTTTTATTTTATATATGTCCGATATATGATGAATTGAAGATATTTATGATTACCATAAATGTTGCGAATTTTACTTTCAAATAGAAGCAGTGGTTTAGGAAGTCTCCAACGAATTGAGAAAAAAATTAATTTTGTCAAAAAAAAAAAACATAAAATTCCAATTTTTGTAATAAAGTTTACATTTTTTATCCGAGACCTAACAAAATTTTTGTGTGCTGATTCATGAAAACGAAGGAAAAAATTATGGATGATTTTTTTACTCAAATTTCAATTTTTATAATAAAAATAAAATTGTAATAAAACTAAAATGTTGTGCACATAAAAAATATATTTTTTGTGTATTGTGTATTGACCCATACTGATTCATAAAAACGACAGAAAAAATTTGCATGGGTGATTTTTGTTTATTTCTTTTTACTAAAATTCCAATTTTCTTCGAAGGTACCATTAATATTTGTACTCTCATTTTGGAAATAGAGGTAAATAAAGGTACTTATTATGGCTACAAATATGGTGATTTTCAGTATCTAATGGAATGAGAAAAAAATATTTTTTTTTTTCGAAAAAAAAATTGTTTTTTTTTTTTTTGAAAAAAAAAAAAAATAAAATACATTTTTTTGACAAAAAAAAATAATTTTTTTTGACAAAAAAAAATATTTTTTTTTTGAAAAAAAAAAAATTAAAAAAAATTATTAAATAAAAAAATCAGAAAAAATATTTCATTATATTTTCTAATGCTAACAGTGGTTTTCTGTGTGTATTGACCCATACTGATTCATAAAAAAGACAGAAACAATTTGTATGGATGATTTTGTTTATTTATTTTTATTAAAATTCCAATTTTCTTCGAAGGTACCTTTAATATTTGTACTCTCATTTTGGAAATAGAGATAAATAAAGGTACTTATTATGGCTACAAATATGGCGATTTTCACTTTCACATAGAACAGTGGATTGATATTTAAAAAAATTTTTTTTTGAAAAAAAAAATTATTTTTTTTTACAAAAAATAAATTTATTTGAAAACAAAAAATAATTAAATAAAAAATCAGAAAAAATATTTCGTTATATTTTCTAACGCTAACAGTGGTTGTGGAAGAGTCTCCAAACTGTAAGAATTAAAAAAATCTTTTTTGGTGGCCAAAAATAATAAATACAAAAATATTTTAATTTATTATTTATATATTGAAAATTGAAGCTCGAGGCCAATTTTGGTTTTTTGTTGTGTTCTTTATTTTTTTACCAATATTTCGTCCTTCTTCAAGGAATATTGTCAATATTTAAATAATAAATTAAAAATATAGATAGAATAGCAAAAAACACATTTAAACTTAGAAAAATATTTTATTTTTTAGTGAATAACATTTTAACAAGGAAAATAATGTCTATAAGTAAAATATGTATTCATAAATGTAGAAATTATGACACTTTTTTTACTTTCACAAATTGAAAAAAATATTTTTTTGAAAAAAAAAATGGCACTAAAAAAACAAAAAATAGAAGCAATTGCAAAAAAAAAATATTTTGTTTTATTTTTTAATAGCATTCTAACGCAGAAAAATTTCTACACGTGAAAGATCTATAAATAAATGTAGAAGTTATGACACTTTTTAAAAACATGATTAATTTTTAAAGACAAATTAAAAACATGATTTTTTTAATTTTTATTCAATATTTTTTGCGAATTTAATTTTCACATAGACACAGCGGTTTAAAAAGTGTCTCTAAAAATTTCCACAAAATTTTGTTTTTTTTTTTTAATTTTTTTGCGGGTCCAAAAAAAAACAAAAAATAGAAAAAATCAAAAAGAAAATATTAAAAAATATCGCAAATTTTTTTTTAATAATAATTTTTAAATTAAATCTTAATATGTATAATTTTCGATTTTAGAAAACCAATTTACATCAGAAAATGTTAGACATAACCCTTCGGAAAAATGTTCGTTGCATTGTGTAATTTGTAGTCAGTAGACGATTAATTTATTTTTGATTGGGACTTTCAAATTATGCCAGTGAATTAGAAATATTTTTAACATTTTGGAAAATTTCTTCTCTTACAGCTGGCATATGCTGGACATTGTTTGATAGCGTTCTGATAATTTCCAAGAGCTGAAAGAAAAAATTAATAAGTAATTTCTCATTTACCTACTCATTTTGGGTAAATATAGCTACAGCTTTCTTTTGTTCGGCGACTTATAGTGAAATTTGACGTAGAATGTTTTGTCCATTCACACCACTTCCCTGAAATTAAGTTTTGTGGACATTTTAGCACCAATTCGATATAAGTACGAAATTAACCCTAAAATGCGTTTTAAGTTTTGACTTATTTCTGGCATTTAAGATTTTGCTTTTTTTATTTGAATTTTATTTGTACGTATATAATTTAGCCCCAGCGTTATGAAGGCATTATTGAGTTTTGGTATATTCAGCGACATATAGCAGAATTTTATAGCAAATATTTTTGTAGAACATTTTGATCCATTGACACCCTGTTTTAGGGGTGTCTTACCTTTTTTTCACAAAATGGACCAAAAAGGCCCCTTCGTTGAGGAACTAGAAGGTTAAAATGTTCCACAAAAATGTTCCTCGTAGTCTTTTACGGAATAGTGCTGAACACATCCTATACTTAAGATGTAAGGATCACAAGGTTTCCTATGCCGATTCATCATAAGAATGTGCAAAAGGGGAAATAGTGTTCCCGCCCTCTAAAATGACCACAATACGTACATTTTCAAAACTCCAATACATGTATATTCTTTTATTAACCCCTCTATCAGAATCCGTTGCTAGAACCTTGTGCTTTTAAGAGATCTCTCTCCTTCATTATCACATTGATTCACATTTCACATTTTAACGGTCTATTCTAAAATTATACTCAAACCTGACCCTCCTAAAACTATGCCACGGAAATCTGTTATTTATTTAGAACTCCCCTCCCTCACAACTAAAAAATGCTATGCTTAGCTAATGGCTAAAGTGTTATACATTCAATTTCACATTCTGTTTCATTTAGTTTTGTTTGCCCCATTTTCGCTGTCGTTCATTTGTGTAATTTGTGCAGTAAATTTCAATGTTTCATCGTTCGTAGTGCGAGTAAACGCCAAAAAGTATGCAAACTTTCAAGTTTTGCCCGCTCCCCACAAGTGTGCTTTATATTCTGCTGTTGCTGTCGGTTATTATTAAAAAAGCTATTCAATAATATTCTGTGGCTAACATCATCATGTTTTGCTCTTCTCGATTTTTTAACAACGAAACTTTTTCAATTGCTCATTGTAGTTAGTTAGGACAGGGAAGGGAGGGTATTTTTGTGACGTACCATTGGCTTTGTGTTGGATCCTATCCCCTCTTTAGTTGTTACCTTTTGTTATTTCCATTCCATTGTAGTGATTCGTATTTTTGGCTATCGAGCTTAGGAAGATGCAACTTTTTCAATTACAAAGTTGCAAAATATGCTCCGAAATACGTTTTCCATCCATCTCGTTGTTTCTTTGGATTTCGGGTTTGGTAATACGAGCACAACATTGTTTCGTTTAGCATTGGCAGTAATTGTTTTTAAAACATGCTTCCCCTCTCAACTATCATAGTAATCACGTTAGGTATGCATATATTCTCTAGCAGATACAGTTCCCTTCGAACTGTATGGATAATAAATGTTCTTTGCCCTCAATTGATATGCATAACCATAAGTTCGAATATTTGTTTCTTCCATTTCAAATTAAAAAATCACATCAATAGTTAGTTTGTTGTTTCGGACAGTACAAATGCACAGGTGTATTAATATTACATGCTGAAGGAGGGGTAGTATGCTAAATTCCGTAAACAAATTGTGTAACTTTGAACCTTCATATCATTTGTTGTGCTAAATATATTGAGGAAAAATTTTCAGGAGAATTGCTTGTTTTTAAAAAAAAACAATAAAATAAAAATTTACAAAATACTTTTTGATAATTAAAAAAAGAATTTTGAAATTTATATTTTTTAATTTTCCATTACAAACAGCTACATTTGTGATGTATATACCCGGAAATTTTCATGTTTTTTTAAAATATGTAAAATTTCACTGGGAAGGCTTTCGGAAATTTATTTGAAGTGTCTTTGTAAGGATAATTTATAATTTATTAAACGTAGATTTGAAAAATAGTTTTTTTTTTAATTTCATGATTTGTGCCAGCAAATTAAAAAAAAATAAACACAGTTTTTTTTATAGATTTTTATTTAATTTGTTATTCGGTAAAAAATAACAAATGTAAAAAATAACAAAAGTTTGGATGAATTAACCCTCTTCTTTAAAACATGCAAAATTGACGGTTTGTGCAGGCTAATTTAAAGAAGAATTTTTCAAAAAAAAATATTTTTGAAAATTTTCAGATTTTCGTACAAGAAAATTTAAAAAATAAACATAGATTCTTTTTTAACAAATACATTTTTTGTTAATTTTTTTTTAATATTTTATTCTGTAAAAACTAAAAATTGTGCCAAAAAAGTCTTTCAAAATATATAAAATTTCAATCGGAAGAGATTTATAACAAAAAAACAAATTGACTTTGAGTCATGGATTGCATTCCACAGAGGTTGTCGGTTTTCGTAGAAGAGCAGTAATAGTACAGGAAAATATAAATTTTTTAATATAGCCAAACCAAAACAAATACAAATATTGAAAAAATAATTTTATAAATAAATATAATATTTTAATTATTTCAAACCATTATTTATTTCAAATAAAAAAATAAATATTCTTATATTTATATTTTCAAAACGCTTAAATACCATAAATATTGGTAGATAGTGGTGGCTACAGTTGGTTGTATTTCCATTCTATTTTAAATCCAAAAGTACGTATTTTGAAAACCCATTATCAGACGTACATAGTGCAAAATAACCTAACTTCATGTTTCAACCACTTTTTGTCGTAAAAGAAAAATTACGAATTTGGAAAAAACTTTTTATTTTGCGTGTCCATGCAGTCAGGCGAATGTATACACCGAATTCCATGATTCCAGTACGACTATCTAAAATCTCTTTATTTGACGTTTCTACGCAATTAGAATTTCATCATTCTAGCTGTAGTCGTTTAGTTGGTACTATTTTTATCCCTCTGTACCATTGTATCCCTTGAAAAATCCGTTTATTTTCCGTGTCTACGCAGTCAGAGGAATGTATACTCCGATTTGCATGACTCTAGCTGCGGTCATATGGTTTGTACTATTTTTATCCCATTTTTTCATTATAACCCCAACAAGTACGAATTTCGAAAAATCCGTGTATTTTACTTGTCTATTCTATCAGAGGAATGTATACACCGAAATTCATTATTCTAGGTACAGCCGTTTGGTCGGTACCATTTTTATCCCTCTATTCCCATTTTACCCTTTAAAAGTACGAATTTGGGAAAAATACTTTTATATTATGTATCTACTCAATGTACACATCGAATTTGGTGTTTCTAGCTGTTGTCGTTTAATATGTACCATTTTTATCCCGTTTTTGCCCATTTCACCTACAAATAAGAATCACTTTATGGTGCACGTTTTTGGGGGAATGCGCATACTAAATATCAAACAAATATAAGCAGACATATTCAAAAAAACTGCTTAAATACGCTAAAATATGGGTATTTTTAGTCCTTCGAAAAAATTCTCAGTACCTTTTTTTCCTTCAAAATGTATAAATTGCAATCGGCCTTTGAAAATTTTTAGTAAAAAATATTCTCTTTAAAAAAATTGCAAACAAAAATTAAGAAAATCAGCTTTTTTGGTTAAAAAAATCAATTCTGAAAAAAATCTGTGTCTTTTCTTCTTTCAAAATATGTAAAATTTCAACCGGAATATCACAAAATTATATGATTTTTTATATTTTTGTATAACTTTTAGATTTTTGGGTCATTTCTTCCTTCAAAATGTATAAAATGCAATCGGCCTTTGAAAATTTATAGTAAAAAAATAATTTTCTTTTGAAAAAAATGCAAATATGGTAAATTTATTTCAGTTTTCTTCTTATTTCTTTTCTTCCTTCAAAATATGTAAACGGCCTTTCAAAATTTGCAGTAAAAAATATTTTCTTTTCAAAAAAATGCAAAAAATCTTCTTTTGTTGATTTTTATTTAATTATTTATTCAAAAAAAAAAATAAATAACAATTCTGAAAAAATCTCTGTCTTTTTTCTTTTAAAATATGCAAAATTTGAATCGGAATACCGCCGAAAATGTATCTGAAAATTTTATATTTTTGTAAAAAAATAAATATTTTTTGTGGTGTTGTTTTATTATTTATTTTATTTTCCCAATATTTCACTAAACAAAAAACAGGCAAATACAATCAACAAGAGAATTAAACAAACAGATCAATGGTACATAAACAAATAATAAATATTTTCTTTTTTTTTGCAAAAAAAAATATTGTGAAATTGTTTAAATTTTTGTAAATGAAAGTAATAAACATATTTTTTTCCAAAAAATAATATTCTTATTTTTGATGACTTTTATTTAATTTTTTTATTGAAAGAAGACTGTTTTCTTAATTTTATTTTCTTTTTCTTTGATTTTTTTTTCTGATTGGTTACAAAATTAACCAATTTCTTATTCAGCAAAAACAAAAACTGGGCTAACGATGCTAAATTTCATTAGCAAAACGTTCGAAAATTTATCTGAAATTGTACAGAAATTTAAAAATAAAATCTGGATTAAAAAAAAAATCTATTTTTTTTTTACAAAAAAAATTGAAAATTTTTGTAAAAGAAACATATTTTTTGAAGATAATTTTCATATTTTTGATGAATTTTATTTAATTTTTTATTGTGAGAAAACTAACATGTTTTCTTAATTTTATTTTCCTTTTCTTTGAATAAAAATATTTTTTTTTTGTTAAAAATTAACCAATTTCTTATTCAGCAAAAACAAAAACTGGACTAACGCTGCTAAATTTCATTAGGAAAACTTTCGAAAATTTATACAGGAATTTAAAAATTAAATCTGGATTAAAAAAAAATAATATTTTTTCGACAAAAAAAAAACAAAAATTCAATTTTTTTTTGAAAAAAAAAAAAACAAAAATTCAATTTTTTTTATGAAAAAAAAAACAAAAATTCAATTTTTTGCAAAAAAAATTATTTAATTTTATTCGCTAGATAATAATAATTCACCTGCAAAACATATTTTCGATCTCCTTCATGCAACACAATTATTACTGCTTTCATAAATATGTAAAATTTCGTTTTTATTTATTTTTAGTTTTTTTTTGTAGAAATTATTATGTATCTTATTTTTCAAAATATAAATTTAAATTTTGTTGATTTTTATTTAATTTTTTATTTGCAAAAAAAAATGTTTTAAACAAGTTCAATAAATCCAAGTATGTAAGGTGTCATTTGGAGCACCTTCGAATTTTTATCCGAAATTTTCAGCCTTTGAAAAAATAAATTACAATATTTAAAACATATTAAACTTTTTTTTAATTTTTTATTCGTTAGAAATTAACAATGCTCCTCCACAAAAAATGTTTTGTTCTCTTGCACACAAAAAAATGTGACTGGTTGTAAAATATGTAAAATTTCAAGACCTTCGAAAATTCATCCTCAAACTTTCCAAAAAATTAAAAAATAAATAAAGAAAGATTTTTTAAATAAGTTGATTTTTCTGGAAAATATTCAAGAAATGTTCAAGAAATAAAAAAGTATTCTATTTATTTATTTTTTTTTTTGGTAAAACCTATTTTTTTTCTTTTTCCAATCGGAAGATCTTCGTAAATTTATAACAAAAACTGTGTTTTGATTTGAACTGGGATTTTGTCTTGGCTCAAGACCATTTTGCAGCTACATTTTATAGAATGCAAATTTATTTGCAAGTGACATGGTGATATTTATTACTTGGCTGCACACTACCACTGTATTCTCTAAAATATAGAAGCAAAATGGTCTTCAGCCAGGAGAATATCCCAGTTCAAGTCAAATATTGATTACAGGTCAAAATAAAACAAACGAAAAACTAAAACAAATGAGTTGTGCTTCTCATTCGTTTGTGAGAATCATTTATTTAAAGAGGCCGGGTATGATTTTGAAAAGTCGCTGCGAAGCCGCCTGAGGAAACCTTTATTTATATATTTATGAATGTATTTATTTAGGAAAGAAGAGGTTCCAAATAACAACAAAAAATCGTTGCAAACATATTATATTATAAAATAATAATAAAGTTTTCCAAACAAATTTTTTTGGTTTTACACAATTTATATTTTATATTTAGGCAACTTCAACTTCTGTTCCCTCCCTCGTGCATTGTTGTTGTAGCCTAATGTGGGTATGGATTTACTTAACATTAGGGGATTTAGCTGTGTCAGTTTTAACTAGGTTTCTTTTACATTCCATGCTTTGTATTCCACACAATGAATGAAGTACGTTCGTGCATCATCCATACCAAAGCGAAAAATCCATTAAAAAACTCAAATTAATGAAATGTTATTACGTGACGAATGACCATCGACCATATATCCCCATATACAAGGCTATAGGGATTATGCCAGTGTTGATGTAAAACAAAAAAAAAAAAAAACAAAACAAAAATAACTAAAAAAGTTTTTTTGTTCGAGTTTTAGTATGTATAGCTCCTACCATTCTTCCCTCCCCTACGTAAGGCGACTTTTACTTTTGATACTGGCTTTTGATGCAGGACAAGAGGTAGCCTTAATTAAATTTCCCTCTAAGCCAGTTAACATTATCTGCCTGTTATGTTTTGAGGCGTTTTGTGTTGTGTGAGCGCAACAACTTGGTCGGGTAATAATCCTTTACTTCTACGTGCACCCTTTCTTTGGCCATACCCCTCCCCCCACCCCATAAGATTAATTACTTTTCAAAGTTTCGTTGTTTAATTCTCTGCAAAGCGCTGTGTGTGGTTGCAAACCAGCCATTGACGCACACCACACCCACACCCGCACCCCTCATGTCTGTATGTATAATCAAAGGAGATTAAATGTTGCTATCCAACTTTGCCCGTAGTTGTTTTTCGGTTTTTTCGAAACTTTTTTAATAGTTTTTCTTGTTTCCTCAATCAAAAGTCACAGCATACTTAAAGGCTTAACGTGAAGATTAAAGGTGTTCACCCGAAAGAGAGCGGGAGGGATGAGGACAACGATGTCTGCTCTCGTAACAGGGAAGATTATGATTAGTTTTATAAGTTTGCTTTGTCTGGAGAGGACAACGAGAAATGGTTGGTTTTGAATTGATTGGCTTGACAGGATAGGACAACATAAACGAACAATCAAATTCGGATTTCCCGGGGAAGTTGGGAGGGAAGTTAGTTTTCGTTTATTTAAGCAATGGAAAATTGGTTGATTTGAAATCATTTATTAGTGTAGTGTCATTAATTTCAGACATTTTCCATTGAGTCCTTCCATGACCTATGATATCGCCTCTCGTTTTTACAGGACTTTATATTTATTTCCGAAGGATGTGTTTTATAATAATTTATTTTCATAATTTTCCGAGTCTTACAAAGTTGATATGGGTTCCATATTTCATGCATTTACCTGTATTAGATCAGCATTAACCACCATTTCAATACCCCCCTTAAAAATTTTAAATTTTATTTATTTTTATTTTTAAGGGGAAATTTTGATATGGTTGTTAATGCTAAACCTTTATAGGTGGAGGTATTAAATTTGAAGTATTTTTAACAGATATTCCTAGCTTTCATTTCATATCCATATCATCTTTGTGGGGCTCGAAAAAGTACGCAAATAAATTATTAAAACAATTATATACTTTGGAAATTAATTGGTCCTGTAAAAAGGAGAAAATATCATAATTTATTTACCTACTTTTCCGAGACCTACAAAGTTGACATGGTTATCAAATGAAAGAGAAAAATATCTTTTAAAAATACTTTAAATTTCATGAATTTGCCGGTATTAGTTTAGTATTAACAACTATATGAATTTTCCCCACTTAAAAAGCTAATCTTTTATTTATTTATATTTGTAAGGGAAAATTTGATATGGTTGTTAATGCTAAACCTTTATAGGTAGAAGTATTACATTTGAAGTATTTTTAACAGATATTCCTAGCTTTCATTTCATATCCATATAACTGTCGTGGGACTCGGAAAAGTACGAAAATAAATTATTATAAATCATGAAAATGAAAATTCCTGTAAAGAGGAGAAAATGTCATAATTAATTTTCATACTTTTCAGAGTCCTACACAGATGATATGGGTATCAAATGAAAGAGAAGAATATCTTTTAAAAATAATATAAATTTCATTCATTTACCTGTATTAGTTTAGCATTTACCACCATTTCAATTTGCCCCCTTAAAAAGTTCAAATTTTATTTATTTTTATTTGTAAGGGTAAATATTGATATGATTGTTAATGCTTAATCTTTAAAGGTAGAAGTCCTAAATTTAAAGTATTTTTAACAAATATTCCTAGCTTTCATTTCATATCCATATTATCCTTGTAGGACTTGGAAAAGCACGAAAATAAATTATTATAACCTCTGGAAATTAATTGGTCCTGTAAAAAGGAGAACATATCACCAAATTCTCCTATATACGAGGTCTACTTTCACATGTATAAGGTCTTGTTCGGCTCCAAAAAGTACTGTTGCACGGTATAATTCACTGTTTGACAGAAGAACTTTGAAATCGTCCAATTTGTCAGCTACCGTGGAACAAAATGTAACTGGAATAGGAATCTTGGAATTATCCTAATAAAGGAGTATAGCATTAAGACTTTTCTTAGATGAATCTATTAATATTTGCCAGTCTTCAGGGTTATATTCGATATTCATTTGTGTCGCAAAACCTTCAATATTGTCACAATAAACAAACGAGTTGGATAAGTTAACTAAAAAGTATGGCAGAAGTACCAAGAAAAATTTAATAAATAATTTCTTGTTTAAACACCCAAATTGCTACTGATATTTCATTTATATATATTATAGCTACAGCTTTCTTTTGTTCGCTGACTTTTAGTGAAATTTGACGTAGAATATTTTTTCCATTCACACCACCCCTCTAAAAATCAGTTTTGTGGGTCAAATTAACACTAATTCGGAAAAAGTACGAAATTAACCCTAAAAAGAATTTTTAGTTTTGTCCTCTTTTTGGCATTTAAGTTGAGTCTTGGATTTTGTGTACTCAGAGACTTATAGTAGAATTGTTTGGTAATCATTTTTGTAGAACATTTTGACCCATGAAACCTCTGTTTTAGGGGTGTTTTTTTACACTTTTGCACAAAAGGGTCCAAAAAGACCCCTTTATTGTGTAGTTACAGGGTTAAAATGTTCCCCAAAAATATTCCTCGTAGTGTTCTAAGTAATCCTATTCACATCCTATACTTAAAATGTAATGATATCAATGATTCCTATACCAATTTAGCACCCATTCGGAAAAAGTACGAAATTAACCCTAAAAAGAATTTTTAGTTTTGTCCTCTTTTTGGCATTTAAGTTGAGTCTTGGGTTTGGTGTACTCAGAGACTTATAGTAGAATTTTATGGCCAATATTTTTGTACAACATTCTGACCCGTGAAACCCTTGTTTTAGGTGTGTTTTTTACACTTTTGCACAAAAGGGTGCAAAAAGACCCCTTTAGTGTGTAGCTAGAGGGTTAGAATATTCCATAAAAATGTTCCTCGTAGTGTTTTGAGTAACATTGCTGAACACATTCCGTACTTAAAATATAAGGATCACAAGGATTCCTATACCATTTTAGCACCCATTCGGAAAAATTACGAAATTAACCCTAAAGTGAATGTTAAGTTTTGTCCTCTTTCTGGCAGTTGAGTTTTGACGCTTTGTGTATTCAGAGACTTATAAAAGAATTTTATGGCAATTATTTTTGTAGAATATTTTGACCCGTGAAAACCTAGTATTAGGAGTTTTTTCCTTTTGCTCAAAAGGTACCAAAAAGACCCTTGTATTGTGGAGCTAGAGGGTTAAACTGTTCCACAAAATTGTTCCTCATAGTGATGTAAGTAATATTGCTGAACACATTGTATACTTAAAATGTAAGGATCACAAGGTTTCCTATGCCGATTCATCAAAAAATAATGTTTTTTGTAGCACCGTGTTATTCAATATTCCAGAAGGGTTATTGAGTAACACGGTGCTACAACTAAAATATTATTACTAAAGTACCTATCATAGAAATTCCATGTTTTCCCTAAAATATTCTTAACTAAAATATTCTAAACTATGCTTTACAGCGTGCATCGTACTCTTTGGCATACTTTTAGGGTGGGAGTGTTAATGTTGAGAAATCCCTAGCATACATCTGAGGTAACTTAGTTGTATTTACATTAAAGACAAGCAAGTCAATTTCATTAATTGAAATTTGCACCAACATACACACATACACACGTGGAGCATACCTTCATATATGTATTTAGTTATTTGCCTATATATGCTAATTAATTTGTTCATATATAGAACTGAACATCGTCATGTGAAATTAATTGAAATTTTGTGTTTGAATAAAACAACATGTATGTAGATCCTTTGGGGGAAAGCCTTCTGTCGAGAAATGCATTAAATTTATTAACAAAAATGTTTTCTAAAGATATTCAGCTCTTTGCCAGCCTGCTGCTGTCTTGATGGCAACTTTATAATGTATTCTATTGGATGATTCCGCCTATTGCTATGCAAGTCTTCTAAATTCTATGGGCCATGAGGCTGCTCTGCATTGTGAATATATATAAATACATATGTCTTCTTTTAGGTTGCTCTAATTAAATATAGTAATCTCTCTCGTAGCCGTCTTAATGTACGAATTTTAAATCTGTATTGAATTGTTAAACATCTTGCAATCTATCAGAGATTTTATCAATACGCATTGTTGTTTGACCACATTGTGTACATTTGGCCAGGAGGCCGGAGCTGAACATGCATACACAGAGTGTTCTAAATGGAGATTGGAAGAAATATTTTAAATGTAATAAAATTTAAGTTGTTAGCTAAGTTCACTAAAAATGTATTCAATTTGTGTATTTGTGAAATAATATCAGTTTAAAATGCAATTTTGTAGGAGGAGTTTTTCTGCCCAGCGGGAAAATTTGGAAGGCCTTCTAAAATGCCTTCTCTCCGAATCCGAAACACATTCCTGTATGCCTTCTGCAAATAGGCATTCAAGAAGGTCTTCTTGGCGCATGAAAAAAGATTCGGCGCACATTCTTACCTCGCTTCTCTGAGAAGGCCTACCAGAACGCCTAATCATCAGCATTTAGAAATCCTATACTCATTTTTGACTGCCATCTTTGAGAAGACATTTAGAAAGGCCTTCTCATTTCCTATTAGATAGATCCAATAGACATTCTTCATTGCCTTCCTTTAGAAGGTCGTGTGTTTCTATAAACTTTTAGACACAAACAGACAATAAAGTTCTGTAGTTTAGTAGGTAGCGCTTCGGATTAACAATGCGAAGATCATGGGTTCAAATTCCAGCCAAGGCAAATAAAAATGATGAAAGATTTAAATTGAAAATAAATATGGTGGCAATAACAAGGCGGCCATTGGTTCGTCATATTTTTTTGAATTATGCGCCCTATTTCTTACCTTCTAGAAGGCCTTCCAGAAGGCTTTTATTAGGAGGCCTTCTAGATGGCCTTTTGTCAGAACCCTTGTAGAAGACCTGCGAATAGAAGCGAGAGGGAAGGCCTTGCCCTGTGTTCATTTTAAATGAGTATAGAATACAGCAGGCATGCCTTGTGCCTCCCTGAGAGGGCCTTGTTTACGCCTTCTTCTTCCCGCTGGGTAGTTTTGATGGAGAAATTATTTCCTCTTCAACGAATTAACATCCCAGAAAATCAAAAATCCGAACAAAATCTGCTGTTTCGTTTAGATTTTAGTTTGATTTCAATAGACAAATAGATGTATGGGCGGACATATGTAAAGACAGACAGATAAATGGACAAGTGAACGGACAGAAAAATGAGGATATATACAGACAGCCAGACGAGAAAGTTGTGGGCCAGCAGGTGGCAGAAGAGCCTGCACTAATTTTATTAACCGATAGCCTTAAGATATGCAATACATTTTGCCCATATGTAGGCTGTTGCGATTAATATGCAATCTTCGACTAAGAGCGACAGAGCCTGAGGAAGCGCTCCAAAAAGTTGCAAAGGCCCGGACCCTGTGACGTGGCGAGTTGGCCTTAAGGTACAAATGAATACAAATATTTGACTGCTAGAACAAATAATGCCCCTAAAGATATACTGCACAAAAAATTGTTCAACTGCTGTAGCAATATGAATAATTTCGGGCTGGTATTTTGTTTTATTTATTTTTTTGTAATAAAGTACATGTTTGCTGAATTTTATTTTTTTACTGATTAATTGAGACTCCGTTGTATCAATATTTTGAAATTTCAGTCGGCCTCGCGATTACAGTTTCATACTGGAGAAAATGAAGCACGAGGAAGGACATTGTTATTGTTTTGAAAAGAAAACGAAATTTCACGATATTTGGAATTGAAAATTTATGAGTAACAATTGATGGCAATATTATTCCACAATGTAACCAAGCGCATCTAATTTGGGAGTTTTTGACGCTGATAACATTCCTAATCAAATTTTTTGGCGAATGGCTATGTATAACAGATTTTCATATTTTTTGACTATCTAATCTAGAAGACGATATTAAAAAATTATGGTAATTTCTTTATTTTTTTTAACTAAAATTCCAATTTCCATTTTCGCCGAAGGTCATTTTGGAAATA
The DNA here is from genome assembly GCA_947397865.1 of Polietes domitor. Taxonomy (NCBI): domain Eukaryota; kingdom Metazoa; phylum Arthropoda; class Insecta; order Diptera; family Muscidae; genus Polietes; species Polietes domitor. The sequence goes on along the minus strand of OX377622.1, from coordinate 138,047,428 downwards.
TGATAATATAATGATAATATATAATAATATATGATCAATTAAAGTTACTTGTTGTGGCCACAATTGTTGCTAATTTCACTTCCACATAAAAACAGTTGTTTAGGACCAATTTTCAAAATATTGCGGATTTTTTTTTTTTTTTTTAAAAAAAAAACTTTTTTTACTTGCACGAAAAAAATCACAAAAAATAGAAAAATCATCAGAAAAAAATATTTTGTTTTAATTTTTAATAGCTAATATTCTAACAAAGAAAACAATGTCTATATGTTAAAGATCTATGCTTAAATTTAGAAGTAATGAGACTCTTTAGAAACAAAATATTTTTTAAATATGATTTTTTTTTATAAATATCTCTTATACCCTTGTAAATTAAATAACAGCATATTTAGTTTTATTTCATAATGGCATATTAACGAAGAAAACAAGACATTTTTGAAGAAAATCTATGCATGAATGTAGAAGTTCTTGTAGAAGTAATGGATTTTCAAAATAAACAAAGAAAATCATGATTTTTGTAATTTTGCATCTACAAAGAGTGTCATTACTTTGTTTTCTTCGAAAAACCTTCGTATAAAAAAACGAATAATAAAAGGACGAAGATAAGGTTTAAAAATCTATATTTTAAGTTTGATTGTTTTAATAATTTGAAAGAAAATATGATTTTTATTTTTTTTTTGACAAATACCGCCAAAAAATCTTTGTAAGTTAAGTAACTGAATATTTAGTTTTATTTTATAAAATTTGGGATCTTAGTGAAGAAAAACGAAGGTCTTAATGAAGAAAATCAATAGATATATGTTCAAGTTAAGTTATAAAGTAATATAATGAAAACAAGTAAAAAATGGCGTTAAGTTCGGCCGGTCCGAACTTTATATACCCTCCACCATGGCTTGCATTCCACTGAGGTTGTCGGTTTTCGTAGAAGTGCAGTAATATTACAGGAAAATATAAATTTTTTAATATAGCCAAAACAAAACAAATATAAATATTTAAAACAAAAATAATTTTATAAATAAATGTAATATTTTAATCATTTCAAACCATTATTTATTTAAACTCAACAAATAATTATTCTTATATTTATATTTTCAAAAAGCTTGGATACCAAAAATATTGGTAGATAGTGGGTGCTACAGTACAGTACAGTATTTCCATTCTATTTTAATTCCAAAAGTACAAATTTTGATAATATATCATCAGACATACAAAGTGCAAAATAACCTAACTTCACGATTGAACCAATTGGTTGGTTGGTACCATTTTTACCCTCTTGACATTTCCACGCAATTAGAATTTCATCATTCTAGCTGTAGTCCTTTAGTTGGTACTATTTTTATCCCTCTGTACCATTGTATCCCTTGAAAGTACGAATTTCGAAAAATCCGTTTATTTTCCGTGTCTACGCAGTCAGAGGAATGTATACTCCGAATTGCATGACTCTAGCTGCGGTCATTTGGTTGGTACTATTTGTATCCCCTTTTTCCATTTTAACCCCAAAAGTACGAATTTCGAAAAATCTTTCTATTTTATTTATTTTTCTATTTTCAGAGGAATGTATACACCGAATTCATTATTCCAGGTGCAGCCGTTTGGTTGGTACCATTTTTATCCCTCTATTCCCATTTTACCCCTTGAAAGTACGAATTTGGAAAAAACCCTTTTAGTTTTCATGTCTACGTAATCAAAGGAATGTATACTCCGAATTTCATGACTCTAGCTGTGGTCATTTTGTTGGTACTATTTTTATCCCCTTTTTCTATTTTGACCCCAAAAAGTACGCATTTCGAAAAATCATTTAATTTCCCGTATCTACACAGTCAGAGGAATGTATACTCCTAATTTCATGACTCTAGCAGAGGTCATTTGATTGGTACTATTTTTATCCCCTTTTTTCAGTTTAACACCAAAAAGTACGAATTTTAAAAAACCAGTGTATTTTAATTGTCTATGCAATCAGAGGAATGTATACACCGAATTTGATTATTCTAGGGGCAGCCGTTTGGTTGGTACCATTTTTATCCCTATATTCCCATTTTACCCCTTAAAAGTACTAATTTGGAAAAAATACTTTTATATTATGTATCTACTCTATTAGAGGAATGTATACACCGAATTTCGTGTTTCTAGTTGTTGTCGTTTAATATGTACCATTTTTATCCCTTTTTTTGTCCCATTTCACCCCCTACAAAAAAGAATCACTTTATGGTGCACGTTTTTGCTATCGGGGGAATGCGCATTCCCGATATCAAGTAAGTACAAGCAGTCATATTGAAAAAATGTGCTTAAATACTCTAAAATATTAGGGATTATTTGTGAGGGAAACTTTTTTCCCTTTGGGCCGATCTCGCACCGTTTCAATCCCAACCGATCTACGACTATAAGACGCATTTATGGAAAATTTGAACGTTCTAGCTCCTTTCGTTTAGATGCTAGCGTGCTTTCAACAGACGGACGGACGGACGGACATGGCTAGATCGTCTTAGAATTTTATGACGATCAAGAATATATATACTTTATAGGGTCTAAATTTCAAGGTGTTACAAACGGAATGACAAAGTTAGTATACCCCCATCCTGGAGGTGGAGGGTATAAAAATAGGAAATAATGATTTTTGCAAAAAATTCTTTGGCATCTACAAAGAGTACCATAACTTTGTTTTCTTCCACGAACGCTCGTACTAAAAAAATAACAATAGTGTGAAATCTTCACTAAAAATGTCTCAGTTCTGTATTTCAAGGGATCACATGTGTACTAAGGGATGGCATGTGTACTTTATTACTTGGTGCGATTTTTTAAACGCAAATTCGGCAAGTGAGTTGTGATTCTCGTTCGTTTGTGTGAATTATCTCCTTATAGAGGCCGGGTTTGATGTTGAAAAGTCGCTGCGAAGCCACTTGAAAAGACTTTTGACATGGTCGAAATCATGATCGTGGTAGTCTGCAGCCAAGTAATAAATGTCACCATGCCATTTGTAAATAAATTTACATTCTATTAAATATAGATGCAAAATGGTCTTGAGCCAGGACAGTATCCCAGTTCAAATCAAATAAAAAATTATTTTCAAAAATATATAAATATTTTTATTTTAATTTTGAATAACAGAATATTTAGTTTTATTTTATAATAGCTGGAATATTAGCGAAAAAACAAGGTATTTTTGAAAGAAAATCTATGCACCTATCTATGCAATCTATGGACCTTCTCAATTCTTCGATTTAATCATCAATTAAAAAAATTAAAAAAAATACCATAAACATTTTTTTAATATCGTTTTCGAGTTTAGATAGCCAAAATACTTCAGAAAATGTTATACATGACACTTCGACAAAATATTTGTTGCATATTGTAATACGCGGTCAATGGCACACTGCGAGAATCATGCTCCTCATTTGGCGGCTATCTGCTCAGTGCTTGTTCCCCATGTTATGGGGTTAGCAGTTGAATTTCTGGCGGTGTCTATCGTCCACGTTCGACTTTCTCAACCTTTCCTCTGTTACTTAATTATTAGAAAGTTCATCTTTTTCCACAAATCCAATCAATTTGGATTTATACCTTTTCTAATAGAATTTCCTCCCATCTAAAACAGCACTACTGAGATTTGCCAACAACATTCAAGTTCATCCCATTTTATCCTCTAACCTTTTAATGCATATGGCCTTCCGAAAAAATCTCAATATATTGCCACGTTAAGCGTTAATTTTATTAGCCTTTAAATTGAGAGCCTTAACATATGCAATACATTTTGATTAGGTGCCGAGGCGTAATAATAGGCTACCTTTTTTTGCTTCATAATAATTGCAGACAATATTTATGAGCTTTGAAAGGATTTGAAGGAATTGTCGTCACAAAATCTTGTTAAGCAGGCTTTTAACAGCCTGACCTTGGCAGTGACAAGTTTCTCGGCCATACATACAAATGTTAAAATGCTGGCATTTTCGTTGTAGCAACTCCTTCAACTGGATTATGCAGGATCTTAACTAAATCACACACACGTACTATAAAGTCCTTAAAATCCAAATGAAATCCTATATATATATATTTGGGCAAATTTTAAACTCACTTTGGAAAAAAGGAAAAAATTTGTATTCCGCCAGCATAAAACAAATGTGAAGACAAAGCACAAAACGACTGAGGAAAGCAAATCAGAACACAGCTGACAAATAGTCCAACACACGCAGCCCTACAGACATAGATAACACACACCCATACACAACCTAGACAACAAAGTGCTCTGTGGTAATGGCAACAGTTTGTCAAACCCTTTGGGTATGCAACAAAAACCGGTTCTCCCCAAACTCATACACAGTGTTCTGCACACGAGCTGATACCTGTGGTGGCCCACCAACAAAGACATTGCAAAAGAAAAAGCAAACCAGCAACGAAACGAAACGAATGCAAGTAGAAAGCAATTACCTAAACGTGTCTAAAAACAAAACAGATGAAAAATGTAAATGAACACGATGCCGATGATGACGACGATGAAACACACACAAATCCTAGTGAACGGGGGAGGAAAGAAAAACCCGAACGGACATGGGCTGTTGAAAACACCACAAGGATATATTATGGAGAGGCAGGAGGGGGAGGAACACAAACAAACACGACACAGGGATCAGAAGAAGAAAACAAAGCTCTGGCATTCTTTGAACAAAGAGGGGGATGGCAAAAAAGAACTGCCACACACACAAACAATAGAAAAAATTTATTTAATAAAAAAGGGGGAAATGGGTCAAAGCACAAAGCAACAACAACAACAATAGCGACGACAACAACAAAACAAAGTCAAAGAACAAATGTTACAAACATAAACATAGACCCCCACACAAATACATAAATTTCGTCAGCTGAAAAGCAAAAAAACGAAACCGAAACTTTGATAAAATTTCAGGAGAAGCAACTGTCAAGTTCGTATTTTCTTAATAAATTCTATAATTTTCGATGTACGAATATACCTGTAATTTTCTGAGATTATGGATTTTAGTCATATGCAAATATAAAAAATATAAAAATATAAAAATATAAAAATGTAAAAATATAAAAAATAAAAAAATATAAAAATATAGAAATATAAAGAATATAGAAAATATAAAAATATAAAAAGATATAAAAATATAAAAATATAAAAATATTAAAATATAAAAATATACAAATATAAAAATATGAAAATATAAAAATATAAAAATATAAAGAAATAAAAATATAAAAATATAAAAAAATAAAAATATAAAAATATAAAAATATAAAAATATGAAAATATAAAAATATAAAAATATAAAAATATAAAAATATAAAAATATAAAAATATAAAAATATAAAAATATAAAAATATAAAAATATAAAAATATAAAAATATAAAAATATAAAAATATAAAAATATAAAAATATAAAAATATAAAAATATAAAAATATAAAAATATAAAAATATAAAAATATAAAAATATAAAAATATAAAAATATAAAAATATAAAAATATAAAAATATAAAAATATAAAAATATAAAAATATAAAAATATAAAAATATAAAAATATAAAAATATAAAAATATAAAAATATAAAAATATAAAAATATAAAAATATAAAAATATAAAAATATAAAAATATAAAAATATAAAAATATAAAAATATAAAAATATAAAAATATAAAAATATAAAAATATAAAAATATAAAAATATAAAAATATAAAAATATAAAAATATAAAAATATAAAAATATAAAAATATAAAAATATAAAAATATAAAAATATAAAAATATAAAAATATAAAAATATAAAAATATAAAAATATAAAAATATAAAAATATAAAAATATAAAAATATAAAAATATAAAAATATAAAAATATAAAAATATAAAAATATAAAAATATAAAAATATAAAAATATAAAAATATAAAAATATAAAAATATAAAAATATAAAAATATAAAAATATAAAAATATAAAAATATAAAAATATAAAAATATAAAAATATAAAAATATAAAAATATAAAAATATAAAAATATAAAAATATAAAAATATAAAAATATAAAAATATAAAAATATAAAAATATAAAAATATAAAAATATAAAAATATAAAAATATAAAAATAAAAAAATAAAAAAATATAAAAATATAAAAATATAAAAATATAAAAATATAAAAATATAAAAATATAAAAATATAAAAATATAAAAATATAAAAATATAAAAATATAAAAATATAAAAATATAAAAATATAAAAATATAAAAATATAAAAATATAAAAATATAAAAATATAAAAATATAAAAATATAAAAATATAAAAATATAAAAATATAAAAATATAAAAATATAAAAATATAAAAATATAAAAATATAAAAATATAAAAATATAAAAATATAAAAATATAAAAATATAAAAATATAAAAATATAAAAATATAAAAATATAAAAATATAAAAATATAAAAATATAAAAATATAAAAATATAAAAATATAAAAATATAAAAATATAAAAATATAAAAATATAAAAATATAAAAATATAAAAATATAAAAATATAAAAATATAAAAATATAAAAATATAAAAATATAAAAATATAAAAATATAAAAATATAAAAATATAAAAATATAAAAATATAAAAATATAAAAATATAAAAATATAAAAATATAAAAATATAAAAATATAAAAATATAAAAATATAAAAATATAAAAATATAAAAATATAAAAATATAAAAATATAAAAATATAAAAATATAAAAATATAAAAATATAAAAATATAAAAATATAAAAATATAAAAATATATAAATATAAAAATATAAAAATATAAAAATATAAAAATATAAAAATATAAAAATATAAAAATATAAAAATATAAAAATATAAAAATATAAAAATATAAAAATATAAAAATATAAAAATATAAAAATATAAAAATATAAAAATATAAAAATATAAAAATATAAAAATATAAAAATATAAAAATATAAAAATATAAAAATATAAAAATATAAAAATATAAAAATATAAAAATATAAAAATATAAAAATATAAAAATATAAAAATATAAAAATATAAAAATATAAAAATATAAAAATATAAAAATATAAAAATATAAAAATATAAAAATATAAAAATATAAAAATATAAAAATATAAAAATATAAAAATATAAAAATATAAAAATATAAAAATATAAAAATATAAAAATATAAAAATATAAAAATATAAAAATATAAAAATATAAAAATATAAAAATATAAAAATATAAAAATATAAAAATATAAAAATATAAAAATATAAAAATATAAAAATATAAAAATATAAAAATATAAAAATATAAAAATATAAAAATATAAAAATATAAAAATATAAAAATATAAAAATATAAAAATATAAAAATATAAAAATATAAAAATAAAAAATATAAAAATATAAAAATATAAAAATATAAAAATATAAAAATATAAAAATATAAAAATATAAAAATATAAAAATATAAAAATATAAAAATATAAAAATATAAAAATATAAAAATATAAAAATATAAAAATATAAAAATATAAAAATATAAAAATATAAAAATATAAAAATATAAAAATATAAAAATATAAAAATATAAAAATATAAAAATATAAAAATATAAAAATATAAAAATATAAAAATATAAAAATATAAAAATATAAAAATATAAAAATATAAAAATATAAAAATATAAAAATATAAAAATATAAAAATATAAAAATATAAAAATATAAAAATATAAAAATATAAAAATATAAAAATATAAAAATATAAAAATATAAAAATATAAAAATATAAAAATATAAAAATATAAAAATATAAAAATATAAAAATATAAAAATATAAAAATATAAAAATATAAAAATATAAAAACATAAAAATATAAAAATATAAAGGTATAAAAATAAAATTGACGCTACTTTTTGAAGGAAATTATTTGAAGATTTTCCTTATAAAATTGTAATTTTTAAGCGAAGGACGCAAATTTGTCAGATTGTTTGTGTATTTTAGTGTTACCATATAATCAATCGAAAAATCGATTTACTCGATTTTTGTTGTTACCTCGTTTTGCATTTCAGCTAAGGATATGTATGTTTGTATTTATTTAGCAGAGCGCAGCATACCTTTAGTATACTTTTAGGCTGAAACTGTCTGCAAGTAGCATTCATTGAAACAGCAACAACAAAGCAGCTATTTAGGCTTAATACATATAAACGTATTATAGCCTCCTCCTCGCTTTGCCTTAAAGTCTGCAACAAAGTGAATTAAAGTTCACTGAGTTCACAACATTTATAAAATACGGGGTCAGAACTTGTCAAATTAGCAAAAATAATTTTTCTTTGTCAAAATGTTTGGGAAAAACTTTGTTTTTTTTTTCGATATGACAGGAATTCTGTCATGGAAAAAACTGAAACTTAAAGAATATTAGAAAAGTTACGTAGACAATTAAAGTTTGTGTTTCTTCTTCTTTTCTTAAAAAACATTGTGCTACAAAAATGAGTAATTTCATGTGAAGCTATCACACTAATTTTGCCGCTTAAGGCACAAATAAATACACATATTTTAATGTCGTAAAAATAATACCCCTAAAGGTATGCCTTAAAAAATATTCAATTGCTGTAACAACC
>OX377622.1:138033812-138036312 GCA_947397865.1 Polietes domitor | reverse complement strand
AATAAAAAATAAAAAATAAAAAATAAAAAATAAAAAATAAAAAATAAAAAATAAAAAATAAAAAATAAAAAATAAAAAATAAAACATAAAAAAAAAAATAAAAAATAAAAAATAAAAAATAAAAAATAAAAAATAAAAAATAAAAAATAAAAAATAAAAAATAAAAAATAAAAAATAAAAAATAAAAAATAAAAAATAAAAAATAAAAAATAAAAAATAAAAAATAAAAAATAAAAAATAAAAAATAAAAAATAAAAAATAAAAAATAAAAAATAAAAAATAAAAAATAAAAAATAAAAAATAAAAAATAAAAATAAAAAATAAAAAATAAAAAATAAAAAATAAAAAAAAATAACAAATAAAAAATAAAAATATGATATGAAAATATAAAAATTTAAAAAAAATGTATACCAATAATGTTTACATAATAATTCAAGCGATTATTTTCTCGGGTGTAATTGCTTTCGAGTGTAACTGTTTGCTAATAACCATTCAACCATTTGCCCCTTAATGGGTTAACAGCTGTGTTGCCATCTGAACCATTTCACAAAATGTCAAGTAACTTAATTTACGCAGAATATGATGTATGCCGTAGCATGTATCACATTAAGTCCCAATTTAATGATAATTAGAAACCACAAAAACAAAACAAACATCTTGGCATTTTTATGGCGCTCTTATAATTATGAATTATTTTGCCAATTCAAAAAAATCTTTTGTATTTGTTGGTTTTGCTTGCTCTCCTTTGTTGGCTTTGAATGAAGTCGTAAAATTTGCTTTTGTCGTAAAGGCGTTCACAACAATCATTTATGAAACAATGAATGCTTTAAAATAAGCAGCACTCAAATGAATAAAAATAAAATAGATTCCAATTAAAACAAACCGCTAATTAGAATAATCACAATCATCGCTGTGGTGAAGGAATTTGTTATTCCCTCGCAACGGAAGTTAGTTCCCTGAATATTGCCAGAGAATTTGATAGTCATTCAAAATTCGAGAGAGTTCCTTGAGAGTTCGTCAGGGAATTTGATATACCCGTGAAGGTGAAGTGATTGTGAAGTGAATGTCATCGGTGGAAATGATATTCCCTCGAAGTGGAAAGTGATTACCTTGAATGATACATTGAAGTGAGATCCTCGAATATCTTTAGGAAAGCCAGATTTCCTCTACATATTGACGACATGAGGTTTTAATAATTATCCAATTACTGCACTGTTAATTTGTTGACTATGTGGGGCCTTTTAATAATGGTGTCTTATTGTGCCATCTCACCAAGTAACAGTCTTAATTTTATTCAAGCACTTGCAAATGCCATTGTTTACGGACATTTTTTCGCAAATTCTGTAAAGTGAACTCAGTTCGTTTTTTGCGTGCCACCCTTCCACACCGCTTTCCACAGAAAAAGCAATCATTTCATGAATTTTGTACTCGAACGACGCTGCACTCACTAGAGGGCAGTGTTAATTGTCAAAGCCAAAACAGAACTCAAAGAAAACGAACTAAATACGTATTCCAATTCAACGATTCAATAAGAAATTTTAGAACTTTTTTTAGATGAAATCAAAAGGTCTACTGAATATTTCCTGGACTTCATAAAAGGGTGTGACAGAGGCGTTAACGAACCTTGTGCATGGTGTGGTGGTATCACATGAGTGGGACTGTTTTTTGGGCGGTTCTTGTACTGGCCATTTTTTAATTGGTTTTACGATTGCGAACATTCATTTCTACGCTGTGCTTGAGTTTCCTTTTGGGGAGTAAATTTTCAGTTTCGGTTAGTCAAAGCTGAGTTATGGTTGTATTGGGGGGAAAAACAAGGCAGTGAAAATATAGGCAAAGGCAATAGCAAAAACATCTCAAAATAGTTCATAATCCAATGGATGTTCTTTCGGCGGGTAACCTATGTGCAACTGTATTACACACTTGGTTTGTTTGAGAGCTGGAAATTTGGGGGGAAATGATTTAAGGTAGGATAAATGCCACAGCCGCACAGGGGAATATTTTCATACAAGCTGTGGAAAAAATTCTTAGTTACCGAGTTAGGTCCTTGACATTTCACACACATCTCCGATGACGGCTTGACCGAGTCAGTGAACTAAACGCTATATAAAAATGTAAAAATATAAAAATATAAAAATATAAACATATAAAAATATAAAAATATAAAAATATAAAAATATAAAAATATAAAAATATAAAAATATAAAAATATAAAAATATAAAAATATAAAAATATAAAAATATAAAAATATAAAAATATAAAAATATAAAAATATAAAAATATAAAAATATAAAAATATAAAAATATAAAAATATAAAAATATAAAAATATAAAAATATAAAAATATAAAAATATAAAAATATAAAAATATAAAAATATAAAAATATAAAAATATAAAAATATAAAAATATAAAAATATAAAAATATAAAAATATAAAAATATAAAAATATAAAAATATAAAAATATAAAAATATAAAAATAAAAAAAATATAAAAATATAA
>OX377622.1:138021312-138031312 GCA_947397865.1 Polietes domitor | reverse complement strand
AAATAAAAAATAAAAAATAAAAAATAAAAAATAAAAAATAAAAAATAAAAATAAAAAATAAAAAATAAAAAATAAAAAATAAAAAAAAATAACAAATAAAAAATAAAAATATGATATGAAAATATAAAAATTTAAAAAAAATGTATACCAATAATGTTTACATAATAATTCAAGCGATTATTTTCTCGGGTGTAATTGCTTTCGAGTGTAACTGTTTGCTAATAACCATTCAACCATTTGCCCCTTAATGGGTTAACAGCTGTGTTGCCATCTGAACCATTTCACAAAATGTCAAGTAACTTAATTTACGCAGAATATGATGTATGCCGTAGCATGTATCACATTAAGTCCCAATTTAATGATAATTAGAAACCACAAAAACAAAACAAACATCTTGGCATTTTTATGGCGCTCTTATAATTATGAATTATTTTGCCAATTCAAAAAAATCTTTTGTATTTGTTGGTTTTGCTTGCTCTCCTTTGTTGGCTTTGAATGAAGTCGTAAAATTTGCTTTTGTCGTAAAGGCGTTCACAACAATCATTTATGAAACAATGAATGCTTTAAAATAAGCAGCACTCAAATGAATAAAAATAAAATAGATTCCAATTAAAACAAACCGCTAATTAGAATAATCACAATCATCGCTGTGGTGAAGGAATTTGTTATTCCCTCGCAACGGAAGTTAGTTCCCTGAATATTGCCAGAGAATTTGATAGTCATTCAAAATTCGAGAGAGTTCCTTGAGAGTTCGTCAGGGAATTTGATATACCCGTGAAGGTGAAGTGATTGTGAAGTGAATGTCATCGGTGGAAATGATATTCCCTCGAAGTGGAAAGTGATTACCTTGAATGATACATTGAAGTGAGATCCTCGAATATCTTTAGGAAAGCCAGATTTCCTCTACATATTGACGACATGAGGTTTTAATAATTATCCAATTACTGCACTGTTAATTTGTTGACTATGTGGGGCCTTTTAATAATGGTGTCTTATTGTGCCATCTCACCAAGTAACAGTCTTAATTTTATTCAAGCACTTGCAAATGCCATTGTTTACGGACATTTTTTCGCAAATTCTGTAAAGTGAACTCAGTTCGTTTTTTGCGTGCCACCCTTCCACACCGCTTTCCACAGAAAAAGCAATCATTTCATGAATTTTGTACTCGAACGACGCTGCACTCACTAGAGGGCAGTGTTAATTGTCAAAGCCAAAACAGAACTCAAAGAAAACGAACTAAATACGTATTCCAATTCAACGATTCAATAAGAAATTTTAGAACTTTTTTTAGATGAAATCAAAAGGTCTACTGAATATTTCCTGGACTTCATAAAAGGGTGTGACAGAGGCGTTAACGAACCTTGTGCATGGTGTGGTGGTATCACATGAGTGGGACTGTTTTTTGGGCGGTTCTTGTACTGGCCATTTTTTAATTGGTTTTACGATTGCGAACATTCATTTCTACGCTGTGCTTGAGTTTCCTTTTGGGGAGTAAATTTTCAGTTTCGGTTAGTCAAAGCTGAGTTATGGTTGTATTGGGGGGAAAAACAAGGCAGTGAAAATATAGGCAAAGGCAATAGCAAAAACATCTCAAAATAGTTCATAATCCAATGGATGTTCTTTCGGCGGGTAACCTATGTGCAACTGTATTACACACTTGGTTTGTTTGAGAGCTGGAAATTTGGGGGGAAATGATTTAAGGTAGGATAAATGCCACAGCCGCACAGGGGAATATTTTCATACAAGCTGTGGAAAAAATTCTTAGTTACCGAGTTAGGTCCTTGACATTTCACACACATCTCCGATGACGGCTTGACCGAGTCAGTGAACTAAACGCTATATAAAAATGTAAAAATATAAAAATATAAAAATATAAACATATAAAAATATAAAAATATAAAAATATAAAAATATAAAAATATAAAAATATAAAAATATAAAAATATAAAAATATAAAAATATAAAAATATAAAAATATAAAAATATAAAAATATAAAAATATAAAAATATAAAAATATAAAAATATAAAAATATAAAAATATAAAAATATAAAAATATAAAAATATAAAAATATAAAAATATAAAAATATAAAAATATAAAAATATAAAAATATAAAAATATAAAAATATAAAAATATAAAAATATAAAAATATAAAAATATAAAAATATAAAAATATAAAAATATAAAAATATAAAAATATAAAAATATAAAAATATAAAAATAAAAAAAATATAAAAATATAAAAATATAAAAATATAAAAATATAAAAATATAAAAATATAAAAATATAAAAATATAAAAATATAAAAATATAAAAATATAAAAATATAAAAATATAAAAATATAAAAATATAAAAATATAAAAATATAAAAATATAAAAATATAAAAATATAAAAATATAAAAATATAAAAATATAAAAATATAAAAATATAAAAATATAAAAATATAAAAATATAAAAATATAAAAATATAAAAATATAAAAATATAAAAATATAAAAATATAAAAATATAAAAATATAAAAATATAAAAATATAAAAATATAAAAATATAAAAATATAAAAATATAAAAATATAAAAATATAAAAATATAAAAATATAAAAATATAAAAATATAAAAATATAAAAATATAAAAATATAAAAATATAAAAATATAAAAATATAAAAATATAAAAATATAAAAATATAAAAATATAAAAATATAAAAATATAAAAATATAAAAATATAAAAATATAAAAATATAAAAATATAAAAATATAAAAATATAAAAATATAAAAATATAAAAATATAAAAATATAAAAATATAAAAATATAAAAATATAAAAATATAAAAATATAAAAATATAAAAATATAAAAATATAAAAATATAAAAATATAAAAATATAAAAATATAAAAATATAAAAATATAAAAATATAAAAATATAAAAATATAAAAATATAAAAATATAAAAATATAAAAATATAAAAATATAAAAATATAAAAATATAAAAATATAAAAATATAAAAATATAAAAATATAAAAATATAAAAATATAAAAATATAAAAATATAAAAATATAAAAATATAAAAATATAAAAATATAAAAATATAAAAATATAAAAATATAAAAATATAAAAATATAAAAATATAAAAATATAAAAATATAAAAATATAAAAATATAAAAATATAAAAATATAAAAATATAAAAATATAAAAATATAAAAATATAAAAATATAAAAATATAAAAATATAAAAATATAAAAATATAAAAATATAAAAATATAAAAATATAAAAATATAAAAATATAAAAATATAAAAATATAAAAATATAAAAATATAAAAATATAAAAATATAAAAATATAAAAATATAAAAATATAAAAATATAAAAATATAAAAATATAAAAATATAAAAATATAAAAATATAAAAATATAAAAATATAAAAATATAAAAATATAAAAATATAAAAATATAAAAATATAAAAATATAAAAATATAAAAATATAAAAATATAAAAATATAAAAATATAAAAATATAAAAATATAAAAATATAAAAATATAAAAATATAAAAATATAAAAATATAAAAATATAAAAATATAAAAATATAAAAATATAAAAGTATAAAAATAAAAAATACAAGTATCAAAATATAAACATATAACAACATAACATAAAACGGACGACTTAATCCGTGAACTAAACGGTCCTGAAAATTATGAAAAAAAAAATACCTAAAAAACCCATACAAAAAGTGACTGACATTTCATATGAAAAACCACCCAGAATATATATATGAAAACTAAATATGAAACGTCTCCCATTAAGTAATATGAAATGAGCAAAAGTTACCTTAAAAGGAAGGAAAAAAGTTGTGTTGGTCCAAAGTCATACATTTGTTCAAAAAGGATATTTATTATTTTATTTATTACAAACAAACTATATTTGACTCAAACATAGTTTTGGAGACACAATAAAGCTAAGAATCCACAATTTCTAATAAAAAATTTGAGTGCAAAATCACTTAAAATGTGTGAGAAAAGGTTCGACAAAGTCAAAAAAGAAATTATTTTTTTTTTAATTTTCAAAATCTGAAAAAAGTGAAAATCTAATACAATAACAATAAAATTTGTTCTTCGTATTATGAACAAATACTTAAATATATGTTAAAAGCATAAAAACAAAAAAAAAATAAAAATTTTAGTTTTCTTTAAAATCGAAAAATACCAAATGTAGCCAACTTTGGGCCGATTTCTAAAATATATCCGATTGCCTGATTTTTAATATTAATTTATCAAAATAATCCTTGGGTCCTTGTCTAATTTTGATTTTTACGTTAATGAATTTTGGCCGAATTTGACAAAAGTACGAAATTAACCCTAAAATGAATTTTCAGTTTTGAGTTTTGGTTTATGCAGAGACTTATAGTAGACTTTTATGGCAAATGTTTTTGTGGAACACTCTGACCCGTTAAACCCTTTTTACGGGTGTTTTTTTAACCCTTTTTCACAAAAGGGGCCTAAACGGCCCTTACATTGAGGAGCTAGAGGGTTAAAATGTTCCACACAAATTTTCAACGTTGCTTTTTAAATAATATTGCTGAACTCACACTATACTTGCAATGTAAGGATCACAAGGTTTCATATGCCATTTTAGTACCAATTCGGAAAAAGTAGGAAATTAACCCTAAAATGAATTATAAGTTTTGACTTATTTCCGGTTTAAATTGGGTTTTTGTATATTCATAAACTTACAGTAGAATTGCATAGCAAATATTTTTGTAGAACATTATGACCCCTTTAACCTGTGGCTTAGGGTTGTTTTTTACCCTTATGCACAAAAGGGACCAAACGGACCATTATATTGATGAGCTAGAGGGTTAAAATGCTCGAGAAAAATGTTCCTCATAGTTTTGTAAGTAATATTGCCGAACACATCCTATACTTAAAATGTAAGGATCACAATGTTTCCTATAAATTCAAATATTAATTTCGTCATAAATTCAAATATTAATTTTGTGCCTTTGCTAAAAATGTACCAAAAAGACATTTACATTGAGGAGCTAGAGGGTTAAAATGTTTCACAAAAGTGTTCCTCATAGTGTTGTAAGTAATATTGTTGAAACCATTGTGCACTTAAAATGTACGGATCACAAGGTTTCCTATGCCATTTTAGTACCAATTCGGAAAAAGTTCGAAATTAACCCTAAAATTAATTTTAAGTTTTGACTTAGTTCTGGCATTTAAGTTGAGTTTTCAGTTTTCTTGTATTCAGAAACTTATAGTAGAATTTTGTGGCAAATATAATATATGGAACACTCTGACCCCTTAAACCTGTGGCTTAGAGGTGTTTTCTACCCTTTTTCACAAAAGGGGCTTAAAAGACCCCTACATTGAGGAGCTTGAGGGTTAAAATGTTCACAAAAAGGTTCCTTATAGTGCTGTAAGTAATATTGCTGAACACATCCTATACTTAAAATGTAAAGTTCACTAGGTTTCCTTTGCCGATTCATCATGAGAATATACAAAAGAGGGAAATATTGACGCGTTTCTGAACTAACCTTTCAAAACGCCGATACACGTATATTCTCGTTTTTACCCCTTCTATCAGAATCCATTGTCAGAACTTTGTTAGTTTTTTTGTGTTCCACAGTGTAATTTAAACTCTTCACCACTCCCCCCCCCCCCCAAATTTTGTGGTTAGCCAAATTCCTACAGTTTTTGTATTCATCGACAGTTTGGTTGGCAAATAAATAACAAACAAATTCTTCGTTGAATTCATTCAATTTTTGTTGGTGTTGGTGTTTTGGTTTGGTCACGTCAACACTCGAAACTATCACTAGCCCCCTACTGGGCTCAATCAGGAATAGACTCAAAACATCAACATTTCGACATCATCATCATCATCTCGGCATCATCAACATTGTCAATGTCCCCTGTTGCTGAGACTAGGAATGAATGAATGTGAGTTTGGTCTTATGAATGTCAAAACTAATTAAAAGTTTCATCTGACAAAGGTAGTGGGGGCGGAGGGAGGTTGAGGGGGAAGTTTGCAACTACTTTTTAAAATTCTTCAATTTGTGGGAGTATTTTAATTGTTGCTCCCGAACAGATCCCGACCGGAATATGTAGAACGTTGTAACGAACGTTGGTCATACACGAACAGATTTACAGTATAGCTTGACAATATTATAACCAGAATGATTTTTTTTAGAATCTTTTTGTTAACTCCAGGGAGTTGCAAAGGTTTCCACATCCTGCTCCTCCTTTCAAAAAATCATGATGTTAGCTCTGCGAATTTTTTTATTTTCTTATTTTCTTTTTTCCTTTTTATTATTTTATTTTTATCGGTCATAATTTCTATGGCCGTCTACTGTCCTGTCCCCATCCTTTTGTGTAGACTCCACAACACAGACAACCCGGCGCTGTGAACTATATCCTATCAAAGATATTTTAATGAAACAAAGTTTGTTTGATTTTGGATACCCACATACATACATACATACATACATACATACATACATTTTGAAATATTTTGGTCATGTTGTAATTTGTTTTCTTGACTAATTTAAAACAAACTAACTACCTCAGTGGCCCCACCTTGCAGATAGAAAGAGAGAGACAGACAGAGAGAGTATAATTTAAGCAATTTATGTGATTTTGTTGGACAATTTAAAAGTAAAATGTCCATTACAGACTTCACCTAAAAAATGTAAAATTGAATAAATTAAACTGAATGAAGTCTGGGTAAAGTTTATTTTTCCATGGTAATTCCATCAAGATGTGGCTAGACTGGTCACATTTGCTAAAGGGAGCAGTATCTATGTATCTCCGCTAGGCGGACTTTATGTTTGGTAAATATGAGCATTGTCGATCACATTTGACGTCTAGAAAATAGCAGTGGTCTATACCACAAAAATAAAGACATTGATTATGACCCATTTTTCATATAATCAATTTTTCAATTTTTTTTTTCAATTAATTTTTTGTTGTAGTTTCTACAGTGAATTTGACGTAGAATTCAGTTTTGTGGACAAAATTAACAAAAGAATGATGTTAATTTTTGACTTGTTTCTGGCATTTAAGTTAAGTTTGTGTTTTTGTGTATTCAGAGACTTATAGTAGAATTTTATGGCAAATATTTTTGTAGGATATTCTGGCCCGCTAGGTGTGTTTTTTACTCTTTATCCCAAAAGGGACCAAAAGAACCGCTACATTGAGGAGCTAGAGGGTTAAATGTTCCACAAAATGTTGTAAGTAAAATTGTTGAACACATCCTATACTTAAAATGTAAGGATCACAAGGTTTCCTATACCATTTTAGTACCAATTCAGAAAAAGTACGAATTTAACCTAAAAATTAATTTTAAGTTTTGACTTATTTCACGCATTTAAGTTAAGTGTTGTGTTTTGGTGTATTCAGAGACTTATAGTAGAATTTTATGGCAAATATTTTTGTAGGATATTCTGGCCCGTTAAACTCCTCTTGTAGGGGTGTTTTAGAGGTTAAAACGTCCAACAAAAATGGCCCTCGAGGCGTTTTAAGGAATATTGCTGAACTCATACTTGATGTGTAATGATCACAAGGTTTCCCATGCATATGCATCATACGAATGTGGAGATACACGTATATTATTTTTACCCCCTTTATCAGAATCCGTTGTCAGAACTTCGTTATTTTGTTTGTGTTATGAAAAAACATAAAAAATAACATTTTTGTGTCTCAGACATAACAAATTATTTTTATGGACAGTTTTTTCTTTTATTTTTTTCTCAAATACAAATTTTCGTCGAATATATCTTAATATTTGTACTCTCGTTTTGGAAATATAAGTCCTATAACATCCGTTTATATGTTTAATTAAAGGTAATTGTGATGGCAACAAATGTTGTGAATTTCACTTTCACATAGAAACAGTGCTTTAGGAAAAGTCTGCAAAAATGGAGAAAAAATATTTTTTCCGAAAAGTTTTTTTCTGGCGCGAAAAAAATTTAAAAAGTAAAAGAAAATAGAAAAAAATATTTTGTTCTAATTTTTTAAAAGAAAATCAACACAAAAGGTTTAATACATAGTTTTTTTTACTAAATTCAAATGTAAAGGGTGATTTTTTAAGAGCTTGATAACTTTTTTTTTAAAAAAAACGCATAAAATTTGCAAAATCTCATCGGTTCTTTATTTGAAACGTTAGATTGGTCCATGACATTTACTTTTTGAAGATAATTTCATTTAAATGTTGACCGCGGCTGCGTCTTAGGTGGTCCATCCGCTTAGTCCAATTTTGGCATTTCCACGTTTTTGAGTAACAGAGACCCAATTGGTGCGAACGGCGACGAATCGAAAATTGGTGGTCATCATTAACACTGGCCGATACAGCTGCGATATTTTCTTCAGTTCGCACTCTACGTAAGCGTGTTGGTGGTTTAATGTCCAACAATGTAAATTTGGTGCGAAATTTAGTCACAATAGCCCGAATAGCCGCTTCAGTGGGTCGATTAAACTGACCATAAAATGGAAGCGCGCAATGAACTTTCTTAACAGAGCACGCATTTTGATAATAAAATTCAATAATTTGCAAGCGTTGTTCGTTTGTAAGACGATTCATGATGAAATGTCAAAGCATACTGAGCATCTTTCTCTTTGACACCATGTCTGAAATCCCACGTGATCTGTCAAATACTAATGCATGAAAATCCTAACCTCAAAAAAATCACTCTTTATTATCCCTATGATACCGGTATACTTATTTGCTAAAATACCTTAAATTGTAAAGTTCTACCTGTGTTAGTTTAACAACCATTTAAAATTTTCCCTCTTAAAAAGTAAAATATGAAGGGGTAAACTGGAAGTGGGTGTTAGTGCTGAACTAATACGGATAGAAGCATGACCTTTGAAGCATTTTTTAAAAATATATTTTCAAATAGTCGCCTACTACAAAAAAAACAAATTTTCAGAAAAAATATTTTTCTGGACTTTTTTCGAACTTAGTCTCGATGACCATAAATGTGACTTACACTGGATAATTAATTATTCCAAACTAAATAATACTGATTTCTGGGCCCAGATCTAGTTGTGATATATATTTTTTTGATAAGGTGCGACTATCTACTTTCAAAATATATACTTTTGAATGTGAAAAAAATGTTTTGAGTGTAGAGGACGCAAGGCACTCCCCACCTTTTATCATCTGGCTCTCGAACAAAATTTTTTTCTGAGCTTATTTGATTTTTTATTTTTATTTTTTTACTTTTAAAAAATTGCCGTTTAGAGGGTTAAGTACAAAAAAGTTAAAATACACCCCAAAAGCCAACTCAAAATTATTCATGTTTGCTGCGGGAACAATTTTTTGTACAGCATACCATTAGGGCCAATATATATTCTTCCATTCAAATATGTGTATTCATTTGTTCTTCTAAGACGAACAACGAAATATTTCAATGGTAAATTTATAATAACCCTAAAAATATGCATTGCAAAATACATATGTTCCAATCAGTCGCTATGTTTATAGGAATGATTTGGCAGGATATCTGTGAATGATTTATTAATTAACCAAAAACGGTCAATCATTATCCCCTGATTTTTTTTTTTTTTGCAAATGCTAGCAGATAAATTAGACCTTGGTTTTTTATTTAGTTATTAAAGTTGGTTACTATCGATTGAACGAAACAATGAGTCTTATCTAAGATTTCGAAATCGTAAAAAATAAAAAATGACATATGGTCGTTGGGCGTGGCAATGACAATTTGAATTTATTTGTAGACTCAAATGAAATCACTGGTAATGATTTGTATTAACGTATATATTATATTTCATGTTGTATGGGAAGAAGGCATGGTTGTGGACGGTTTTGAAAAAAACTCATTTTATTTTATCGAATTTGGCAATATTCATCTATAAAAAGTATCTCCCGGTATCATGAAGTCTTTCCTTATGTTATTGAACGTCTTGCATGAGCACTCTTTCCATATTAAAGTGTCCTGATCTATAATCTATATGATCCTTGGTTA
>OX377622.1:138018932-138021112 GCA_947397865.1 Polietes domitor | reverse complement strand
ATAACAAATGAAATTTTAATTTTTCTGGCACAAAAAGCACTTCAGGATTACGAGGCATACACCGGCTTAAATTATTAAAGTGGATTAAATTGTGGTCAAGTAACATTTTCAAATTTGAAAAGTACAGGGAGAAATATATATTAAAACTATAAAAATATAAGGAGGTAAAAGTATAAATATATAAAAACGTAAAAATTTTAATGTATAAAAATGTATAAAATATAAATATATTGAAATATAAAGGTATACAAATATAAAAGTATAAAAATATCAAAATATAAAAATATAAAGATATAAAAAATATATTAAAATATAAAAACTTTAAAACAAAAGTATAAGAAGTTAAAAATTTAAAAATATATAAATTTAAAAAAATATAAATGGATTAATTTGTTGTCAAGTAACATTTGAAATATTTTTAAAAGGTACAGCGAGAAAAATATAATATAAAGATATAAGGATGTAAATATATAAAGTTTAAAAATATTAAAATGTATAGATATAAAAATAAAAAATATAAAAACTTTAAAATAAAAAATAAAAATACATGAAGTTAAAAATGTATAAATGTTAAAATATAAAAATATAAAAATATAAAATATAAAAAAATAAAAATATAAAAATATAGAAATATAAAAATATAAAAATATAAAAATATAAAAATATAAAAATATAAAAATATAAAAATATAAAAATATAAAAATATAAAAATATAAAAATATAAAAATATAAAAATATAAAAATATAAAAATATAAAAATATAAAAATATAAAAATATAAAAAATATAAAAATATAAAAAATAAATTAAATATAAAAAAAAAATTAAATATAAAAAATAAAAAATAAAAACTAAAAAATAAAATATTAAAAAATAAAAAATAAAAAATAAAAAATAAAAAATAAAAAATAAAAAATAAAAATAAAAATAAAAATAAAAATAAAAAATAAAAATAAAAAATAAAAAATAAAAAATAAAAAATAAAAAATAAAAAATAAAAAAATAAAAATAAAAAATAAAAAATAAAAAATAAAAAATAAAAAATAAAAAATAAAAAATAAAAAATAAAAAATAAAAAATAAAAAATAAAAAATAAAAAATAAAAAATAAAAAATAAAAAATAAAAAATAAAAAATAAAAAATAAAAAATAAAAAATAAAAAATAAAAAATAAAAAATAAAAAATAAAAAATAAAAAATAAAACATAAAAAAAAAAATAAAAAATAAAAAATAAAAAATAAAAAATAAAAAATAAAAAATAAAAAATAAAAAATAAAAAATAAAAAATAAAAAATAAAAAATAAAAAATAAAAAATAAAAAATAAAAAATAAAAAATAAAAAATAAAAAATAAAAAATAAAAAATAAAAAATAAAAAATAAAAAATAAAAAATAAAAAATAAAAAATAAAAAATAAAAAATAAAAAATAAAAATAAAAAATAAAAAATAAAAAATAAAAAATAAAAAAAAATAACAAATAAAAAATAAAAATATGATATGAAAATATAAAAATTTAAAAAAAATGTATACCAATAATGTTTACATAATAATTCAAGCGATTATTTTCTCGGGTGTAATTGCTTTCGAGTGTAACTGTTTGCTAATAACCATTCAACCATTTGCCCCTTAATGGGTTAACAGCTGTGTTGCCATCTGAACCATTTCACAAAATGTCAAGTAACTTAATTTACGCAGAATATGATGTATGCCGTAGCATGTATCACATTAAGTCCCAATTTAATGATAATTAGAAACCACAAAAACAAAACAAACATCTTGGCATTTTTATGGCGCTCTTATAATTATGAATTATTTTGCCAATTCAAAAAAATCTTTTGTATTTGTTGGTTTTGCTTGCTCTCCTTTGTTGGCTTTGAATGAAGTCGTAAAATTTGCTTTTGTCGTAAAGGCGTTCACAACAATCATTTATGAAACAATGAATGCTTTAAAATAAGCAGCACTCAAATGAATAAAAATAAAATAGATTCCAATTAAAACAAACCGCTAATTAGAATAATCACAATCATCGCTGTGGTGAAGGAATTTGTTATTCCCTCGCAACGGAAGTTAGTTCCCTGAATATTGCCAGAGAATTTGATAGTCATTCAAAATTCGAGAGAGTTCCTTGAGAGTTCGTCAGGGAATTTGATATACCCGTGAAGGTGAAGTGATTGTGAAGTG